>JAOTRQ010066900.1:0-12890 GCA_028565875.1 Hoplisoma paleatum
CCAGCTGTGAATCGCGGATGATGCGTGTCATGCTCGAAGGCGGGACTACGGGAGCGAGTGACGTAGGCGCGGGGTTCCCGGACTGAAATCTCGCCGGCGGAACGCGGACGGGATTTCTTACAAATAGAATTAAATAAAAATTATAAAATAAGTTATACACTATACAAACTATACAACTTATTTCACATGACCCATTAAAATGATTTTTTTTAAAATTATACACATTTTTTATAATTTCATTTCATAGGCTTAATCTGTGACATTGGTCAAATAGAACCAAATAAATTTGGGCTGACCGTAGTAGCAAGCCATTTGCCTGGGATAAGTATTTTATGAAAAATATATCTTATGAAGGAAGTCACGTTTCCAATCTGGAAATATTTGTAATTTTTCCTTGTAGATCTCCTACATCCATACATATTATATTAATATATTTTTTTGGTTTATATAGCACTTTCCTGCAACCTCAAATACATTTTAACAGTTAAAACAATACATCCATCATTAAGATTATAAAACAATATATAATAATTATAAAACAATATACAATAAAGCAAAAGACAAACAGAAACAGCAACAGAAAAATAACAAAAAACAGTTAAGAGTTTAAAACTTTTATAAACAAATGCAATTGAAGTATGATGGGCAGATTGGGACAGTCAGTTAGTTGTTTTGTAAATTCCATAGTGAGGGGGACACAACAGAAAAGGCTTTATCAACTCAGGTTTGGTGCATGTTGTGGTAAGTAATTTAGACTAATTTATGCTAATTTAATCAGCATAATGGTTATGTCACCAAGGGGGAGCAGGTATAGAATGAACAGAAGGGGACCAAGTACTGAACCTTAGGAAACACTATAGGATAGTGTAGTAATATCAGAACAATTGTTTATATTAACAAATTGGTTCCCTGTCTTCGAGGTATGACCTCGTAGAATTGAGTGGTTAATAGTATCAAAAGCTGCCGTGCCCCTCATGTCATTCAACTTTATTTATATAGCGCTTTTTCCAATAGACATTGTCTCAAAGCAACTTTACAAAATACAGGACTATACTATACAGGTCTATACAAATCAAAAGCCTGAGAAAATAAACATGTTTTCAGTCTAGACTTAAACATTGAGATTGTATCTGAATCCCTAACAAAGACAGAATGATTATTCCAAAGTTCTGGAGCTTTGTAAGAAAATGCTCCTCCGCCAGCCGTGATCTTATTAATTCTAGAAAGTATAAGTAACCCTGTACGTTGTGAGCAAAGTGAACGTGTTGGGTTGTAATGGTTTATATAATTATAATGGTTTATAAATTTAATTTAACTGGCAGCCATACGATGGCATACGAGACGATAGAACAGGAGTAATATGATCAAAATTTCTAGTTCTAGTGAGCACTCGAGCTGCTGCATTTTGAACTAGCTGGAGTTTGTTATAGATCTACCAGAGCACCCTTTAAGAAGAGCATTACAGTCCCCTGGATACTAAATTGACCTGAGTCAATTTGACTAAGAGGAACGAATAAATTAATTTTTCAAACAGATCATTACACATAAGGTAATGTTTGAGCTAAGAGAAACCACCACATTCCAGTACGTTTATGAAAAATGGGAGATTAAAAATAGGCCAGCCATTGCTCATTATATCAGAATCAAGTCCATGTTGATTATCTTCCATGAGGTGGATTGGATTATCCCACAACTTATTAGCTAGTTATTATTTGGAAGAGGATAACTAAGACTCCCGAGTACTCTTGTACCCTGCATCCTAATTTCCAAGATTTGAGTCACTCCTAGAATCTCGACCTACTGTCTATGCTTTTTATTAGGTAACAATTCTATCAGCAGAGTTATGTAGCTAGTGACCTATTGAGGGTTTTATCAGGAGGCCAGTTAGAATCGCATTACAGTAATCTAGATTCCAGTGTGTGCACCAGCTTTTTAACATCAGCAATCATATGTTATGCTATACATACCCACAAAAACCTAGGTGTCTAAGTTAACTTAAAACAGAATCCATTCACTTTCCCATGGTGACAAAGCTATACATACTCAGCTAAAATGAATCACTTTCTGAAACAGAATTAGAAATATGGCTTTTGGCTCCAAAATACCTCATTGGAGTCCAACTATTTTTTAAGCAAATAAGGTGGTCCAAATAAGGAAGAAGAGTAAACAGGATTATGGATGACTGTTGTATTGTATTGTTGAACTATTGTAGAACCCCTGCTTACTTTAATTTACGCATCCCTTAGCATTGGGTATGTACATAAGTTGTTTTATTAAGTGCTGTTATTAAACCTGATTAAAAAACCTAATCTTGATCCACATGTTCCAGCTAACTATAGGCCAATTTCAAACCTTCCCTTTGTCTTAAAAATATTAGAAAAAGCAGTTTCCAAATAGTTATGCTCTTATATGAATTTAAATTGCATTCTTGAAAAATTTCTGTCTGGATTTAGACCCAACCATAGTATTAAAACTGCACTAATAAGAGTCGTTAACAAGTTTGTTAATGTCTTCTGACAATTGATGTATCTCTTTTCTTGTTCTATTAGATCTTAATGCAGCTTTTAATATGGTTAATCATAATACTTTACTGGAGAGGCTTGAAAATACAGTGGGTGTTGAAGGATGCACACTCTCTTGGTCTAAATCATATTTGACTGAATGCTTTCAATTTGTTTATGTAAATAATAAATGCTCTGAAACAACAAAAATAAAGTGTGGTGTTCCACAGGGGTCGGTATTGGGACCACTATTATTTACGCTCTATATGCTTCAACTAGGAGAAATTATCAATAATAATACATACACTGCAGATGACACACAGCTGTATATATCAGCCAAACTAAAGGATTGTGACACAAATTCAAATTTGTAATTACACATATACAATACAACAAAATGTTTTTCTTCGCATATCCCAACTTGTCTGGAAGTTGGCGTCAGAGCGCAGGGTTAGTTAAGCAGACAGGGTTAAGGGTCTTGCTCAAGGAGCCAGCAGTGTGTAGCAGAGCCTGGATCACAGCCCAACGCTCTACCCACTAGGCTACACTGTACACTTACAATCAGTAAGATAGACGAGTAAAACATGTTTTTACTTAATTCTAATAAAACAGAGGTTTTACTTGTTGGCTATAAACTTGCAAGAGACAAGTTGTCTCACCTGGTGCTAAACCTAAACACTATCCCTGTTACTCTCTCTAGAAACAATATTTCTAAAGTTGCCTTCTATCATTTGCGTAATATTTAAAAAAAATATGAAACATATTATCTGTTATCTGTTCACGGTTAGATTACTGTAATGCTCTTCTTACAGGATGCTCTGGTAGATCTATAAACAAACTCGAGTTAGATCAAAATGCAGCAGCTCGAGTGCTTACTCGAACTAGAAAATTTGATCATATTACTTCTGTACTGTCATCTCTACACTAGCTGCCAATTAAATTTCGCATTAATTACAAAATACTTTTACTAACATATAAAGTGCAACAGGGTCTGGCTCTACAATATCTGAGTAAGCTTATAAATTACTACAACTCAGCATATTCACTTCACTCACAAGATACCGGGTTACTTACAGTTCCTGGAATCAAGAAAATCACAGCTGGTGGAAGATCATTTACTTACAAAGTTCCACAACTTTGGAATAATCTTCGAAGTGTAAAATAAGTACTTTGTGCAATGATCTTTGTATCATAACCTGTAAATCCTAAACCTAAATCCTGTAAAACCAGGTTTGGAGTCGATCCTCAGTGTTCTCACACGAAAAGCACATCACATCTCTTTAAGTTTGGAACAAAGCATTCTTTAATTTCCAGTTTACACTTTGCCATACACACCCAGAAACTTGCCTGTCTGAATTGTGCTATAATCTAATAATACAAAATTACAATATTTTGTAAAAATAATATACTTAACACTATATATGTGTTACAACAATCAAAAAATAAATTAAGGTGCTGGTCAAAACAGAATCTGGAGAAATCTCACACTCACACTAGGAGAACATCCCAAATTATTTTAAAAAAAAAGAGCTACCCATTAGCCTTACATTCTGACTTTAAAACTGAGAAGGCTTAAAGCTGGCGGAGTAGTGGGCGGGGTCAGACCATATTTCTGGGTTCCAGTCACTCTAAAATCAGTTAACCAATCGAAAGTGAAAGCATTTTTCTAAATCCCACCCCACATGAAAAGTGCAACAAAACTCAAAAGCAAACCACCGGAGCAAAAGTAAATAAATTTAAGATTTACCAAAAAAGCAGAAGCAAAAAATAACAAAAATCAATAAAAAAAGCAAAAGCAAAAAAAAGATTAATAATACAAATATTTTTGTTTGAATTTTTAATTTGTTAATGCAAAACGTTTGGCACAAAACTCAATTTATTTTGACATAGCAAACCATTTACAATAATTTAATATGATTTAATAAAACTGATTACTTCTTATAATTTGTAATTATTATAATTAAATAATTAACACAGTTAAGGGGCTGCCTGATGAAACAAGTATTATTTTGTATTTAATTACAAGTATTTAGCAATTTAACAATTTAAATATAGCATACGTGTATTCAAGTGAAGACAAAGTTAGGCAAAATTTTTAAGCGATTACGGTCTAAAGCAACTAAAAGTAAAGTGAAATTGTAAGCACAGTAAATTAATTATGCCCTGCGTTATAATTCACATGATGGTATTTCTAAGCTAAGAAATCTTTTAACCAGTCATCTTTGCTAGCAATACTTTTATCAATCTCTGAAGACACTGTAATATCCACCAGCGAAAAAGTGTCTCCATCATTTTGAGTCTCAGATGTATTTATTGATGGTTCTAATGCATATGTGCTTACATCTACTCTATTGTTAGCATTCTGAAAAACCATACTCTCCAATGACTCAGGAAACTCATTAGGCTGCAAGAAATTTAAACTTGAGTCATCATCCAAACTTAGCGAGTCAGCAACTTCGGATTGGACAAACTGTTTGTTTTCTGAGGAAGCTTGGCTTTGTTCAACATGTGTCGATAAACCTTGGTCCAAACAAAATATGTCCATAGAATAATTTTGAACAGGTTGGTTGTTTTCTTTCTTTAGGGTGTTTTTATCAAACACATCTGAGCGAAATAGGTTGAAATCGTCATACTGAGAAGCAAAAACATTTCCTTCAGGAACAAGACTGTGGTCAAATGTCACAACTGTGATCTGATTTTCTAAATGAGCATTGGTGACTGCACAAAATGGCCCCTCCATGTCAAAAATGTCAGTAGCATGACTGAAAAGATCATTCTTGGAAACAAACACATTTCCCCCTGCAACAGAACTTTGGTTATCATCGGTGCAAATTAATTCTGAGATGTTTTTTTGAATAGGTTTTTGGTGAGATGATGTAATTGTGACCTCACTTTTCAAAATACATTTGCTGCTTTCAGAAGATGCATTCTCTGTGTCAAAAATGTCATTCAATGCATTTGGAGCAATATCCCTGTTCCCATCAACCTTAAATTTAACCCTTGATTCCGTTTCTAACCCTGAAGTGTTAAAAATATCAGCATGGTCGCAGAAATACTCACTTTGAGAAGCAATAACATTTCTTTCAGGAACAGGACTCTGATTGGAATTGGTGTTATACGTTTGGGCAGACGTCTCTATCATGTTAGGGCTTTCAAAACTGTCATTTAAAGTATTTGTGTCATCAATTAAGTCAGAGATGTAATTTTTTGTAGATGTTGTGACCTCACTCTCTAAATTGAATTTGATGGTTTCGAAAGATGCACGCTCAGTGTCAAAGATGTCATTAAAATCATTTGTGGCTATATTACTGTTCACATCAAGTTCAACGTTTAGAGTTGCTTTATTTTCTAATTCTTGAGAATGCAAAATATTGGCATGGAGGCTTAAGTCATAATTTTGAGAAGCAACGTCATGTTGTCCAGCAACAAGACTTTTGTCAGAGATGTCATTTTGGGTAGATTGGTGATCAAATTTCTCTAAAATACAAATGTTGGTTCCAGATGATACATTCTCATTTTCCCTGTCAAACATGTTAATAAAAGCATGTGCTATAATATTACTGTTTACATTAACTTTATCTTCTGCAGTCACTTCTGTTTCTAATAATAGAGAATTAACTGTATCTGCATGATGACTGTATTGGGCATCTTGAGAAGCAACAACCTCTCCAGTTTGGTCAAAGACCGCATTTTTGGTAGATTTTTGTTCAGATGACAAAACTGTGACTTCACTCTCTGTAACACATTGGGTGCTTTCCGAAGATGCACTCTCTTTGTCAAAAATCAACTGGTTGGTCACATCAGCTCCAACTTCTAGCGTTGCTTTAGTTTCAAATCTTGTATAAATATTGGTAGGGTGGCCAAAATTATCATTCTGAGACGCAACCTCATTTTGCCCAGCAACAGGACTTGGGTCAGAGGTTTTATTTTCGGTAGATTGTTGATCTGACCTTTCTAAAATACATATGTAGGTTTCAGAAGCAGCATTCTTGTTACTGTTTACATCAACTTCAACTTCTGAAACGTCCATTTCAATCACTGAAGGATCAAAAATTTCAGCATTGTGGCTAAAATGGTCATTCAGAGAAGCAAGAGCATTTCCATCAGCAACAGACACTTGGCTATAATTTGTATTAATTAAATCTGAGATGTCATTTTGAGAAGGTCTTTGATCAGACGTCTTTAAAATAAAGTTGCTGCTTTCACAAGCTGCATTTTTGATGCCAAAAATGTTGTTTACGTCAACTTCAACTTCTGTAGTTGCTTCTGTTTCTAATCTGAAAGGATAAATAAATTCAACATGGTGGATTGTTAGATTCTGATTAGAATTTTCACAATCATCCTGCATCAAAACAATATTTGTTGCTGTTGCTTCATCAATGGATTTCTTGCCCGATGTAAGATTCAATTTGTTGTCAGGGATTTGATCCAGTGTCCCAGGATGACATTGGGGAAATGCTGCCTCATCAAACATATCAGTTTTTGAAAATGTAATATTATTTTCATCTTGAGTTCCGAATGATGGCATAGACGCTGATGTATCTTTTTTGTTACTTTTACTCTCTTTACCAGCTTCTACAGGCTTCTCGTTATCTTCTTGATTTCTTCCTTTTGTCCTTTGTTCTGTTGATAGTTCATTTGAGGTTATCTTTATGTTTTGTGTCTTCTCTTCACCTTTTTCTTTTTTTGTAAAGGAAAACAAACTCTCCAGCTTGTTAACTCCTTTAGGCACATTCTTAGTGCCTTGCTTGGTGTTCGGATTTTCAATTGGATAAGAGATAAAGAGTTTGCGGATTGGGTTTAACCCTTTATTAACAGATTTTATTTCTCGTCTATTTCTGGGATTTGTTGTCGAAGATGTATCTGGACATGAAGAATAAGCAGTTTCTTTGTCATTGGTAGTCTTATGACTTGTGCTGTTACATGACATTATGTGAATATTTGATTGTGTTTTTTCTTGCTTCTCTTCAAAATGATCACTCTTCGTATGTAAGCCATCAGAGCTCGAAGGTGGACCATTACAAAAATTTTCGGTCAGCTCAATATCATCTTTGGTGTTACACTGGGTTTTATCCAGCTTGGTGACTGACGGAGACGATGGCATTACCATACAGCCTTCCTGAAGCTTTTCAAGGTTGTTTGATGACAAAAAATCACCTTTTGTTGTTCCATCTGAACACAGATTTGACATACTCAAAGTACTTTCGCTGAAGTTGTTAGCAACAATAACATCACAACTTACTTCATTGACTTTCAATTCAACAGCAACAGTAGACAAACTCTTACTGTAGTAGTTACACTGTGTTTTGTTTGATTTGAAAGCAGATTCAGGTGATGGCCTTACCAAACAACCCTCCTGAAGTTTTTCTAGATTGTTTGATTGCAAAACATCATTTTTTGGTCCATCATCGAAGCACAAAGTACTTTTATAGAACTTGCTGGCAAATTTAGCATCACTGCAGACTTTCTGTTCTCTCAGCTTACCATCAAAAACAGCACACGAGCTGTTTTTGGAGACCATGTTGGTCTGGAAGTTGTGGTTATCTCCAGAGTTGACATTCTTCAGTCCAATCTTCATCTTAGATGTTTGGTTAGGTGGAGAAGTAGAACCAATCCTTTTAAGCTCACCACAAAATGGTAATTTGGGTTCAAATAGAATTCCGGTGTACTTACTTTTCATGCTATTAGGGGGATCAGACTGTTTTGTAGTTTCTTTGACAAGTTTCATCTGTTGGAAAGAATTAACCTTATTTGTAAAATGTATACCCTCATAGCTTGTTTTAACTGATGAATCATCATACTTTTGTTTCATAATTGATACATTCTTAGTCATTTCTAAAGTGACTTCTTTCTTCTTTCTCTTGTTTTCTGGAGGCCAAGAGATATTAAGTTTCTTGACGTTCTCTGGGCAACATTTAGTGTTTACCCGTCTGTCAGCTTTAAAGATCTTGGCCTGGAATCCAGCGGGCAGGTCGACTGCTTGAGAATTCAGTGCTGTTGTACTAGATTTGGTTTCATGGTTGTCGTCACGGATTTGGTTCACTTTTTTTGGTAGCCACTGATCTTTGTGCTGCTGGTGTCCGAAACCTTCGTCGTAGTTTCCGTTTCTTTTGAAAAGCTGCTCGTAGTGAGATGTGCAGTAGAAGTCTCCATGTATAGCAGAATATCTGTGCATGCTACAACAACATGTTTGTTTATTAGGAATTTAATGCCATGTTTTACACTTTTGGTTACATGAATGATAGAAAAAGTATTCAATTGATTAAACATGCTTCATCAGTACACAAGTTTATTTCAAACACAATTGTCATGGACATTTTCACCTTTTTTGTATTTCCAATTCAATGTCTTCTATTGTTTTAAATAAGAAACAAGACAAAAATGAAGATAACTGACCTAAGCAGAAAAACAAAGCTAAATGCTAAAGCAGATACTTTAATGTTAAAGCACGTCTCTATTCCAGGAAATTATCCACAAAATTTGGTTTATAATGAATGTTAAATGTTGGGTCCCACTTTTTTCGTTGCAATGGCAAAATGGCGCCCATGTGCTGGGGAAAAGATACAATTTTCAATAATTCATTTACCTTTTTTACTTCTGAGGGATATTAGTAGGGGTGTTGTGTGGAGATTAAGAGTATTTCACAGAAAAGAGTCACTGCATTTTTTCACCAACTTAAGGCAAGTTCATATGTAGATCAGATTTGTTTACAGACACACCCTGATCAACACATCCATGCAGCCATTATCAATCAGCCAGCAGAGATTGCAATTGCATCAATTACATATAAAGAATCCGCTATAGCACTCCTTTGGCACCCTTAAAGCCATTAAGTGCCTAATCATCTAAGTAACAGAAGTTAGATCTGAAACTACAAGGTGCCGCTCCACTAGGAATGTTATCATTTTATCATGTGAGCACATCTTACCTCAGTTTTGTCTTGCAGTGTTTACAGCAAAAACAATTAATATGCAGGATACGTTTATCAGCCACAATTTTCTCAACGGGGTAGACTTCTTCTAAACAGGCAGAGCATACTTCTTTTACAGGAAAGTACTGTAATTAAAAAATAAATTGTACAATACATACACATGTCGGACAATATATACATATTTGGGTTAGTAGGTAATGCACTTTTTCATAAAGTTCACAAAGAAATTTCAAACGAATACGGTATGTAATGATACAACATCTTTTTACTAGTGGAGATGTTTTAATTCAAATTGGTGCAGTCTGGCTTTTAGCTAACATTTTGACTATAGTTGTGTGTCCAACTTACGTAAGTGCAGAGTTTTAGTGTGCAATGTGTGTGTTAGTGTGCACTTCCATGGGTAAGTGTTGCATCAAATACAACACTACAGTTCGCAGAAGGGACTGATTAACGTTTGATCATCGTTCTCTAAATAGTCCGGCTTGTGGTTGGTTCATTGTGTGTTTTCACCTTGAATGCTTTTATGACACTGAGATCCCAGGCTTGTTTCAGCCTCTGTTTTTTCCATTGTCTCTTTTTTGCCGTCATTCTTTTGATCACTTATTTTTTTGAAACTCAGCCAAAGAGCTTTTATCTATTGAACTAGTTACCACAAACAAACTATTTTTGACACAAGCATCCAGGTTGGGCAGATGCTTTCCAGTGTTTTTACTCACCAACATAATTGTATTTTATAAATATTAACATGAACATTTATTTAATATATTGAGCGTGGCATGGTGGCTTAGTAGTAAGCCCTTTCGCCTCACAGCGAGAAGTCCTGGGTTAAATTCTCGGGCAGACCCAAGGTTCTCTGTGTGGAGTTTGCATGATCTCACGGTGGCTGTGTGGGTTTAAGCCAGTTTCCTCAGACAATCCTAAAACATGTGGGTAAGGCAAATTGAATTGTCTGTGTTTGCTGTCACTTGTGTACTGATTAAACTTTGTGATGAATGGCCATTTACTGTCATGGATGTTAAAAAAACAAGACGTTAAAGTTAAAAAAATAAGTAATAAGAAATTATTTCTTTTGATTTATGGTATATAGTAGGATGCAAGCAGGTAACAAACATGTCATGTCGATTAAGCTACCTTGCTGTACTGTAGTGTGTTTTAGACTTACTGATTGTGCATTTATGTCCATATGCTGTACCACTATCGGTAAGTATAATTGAAGTACAGGTATAGTCTGTAACCTTTGGTACAGTTTGTAACCTTTGAACGAGGAACCAGTGTCCTAAGATAGCTGCTATATACTGTATATATATACAGTACACACACACACACACACACACACACACACACACACACACACACATATATGTATATATCTCCATATGGTCAATATACATGGCCAGGCTGCTATAGCCACACCTTTGGTCGTTTGTGCCAATGCCAAACGTCGGTTTCAAGGGTGCAAGGAGCACAAATCTTGGGCTACAGCATGTATTGTTCTCTAATAAGCCCACCTTTACTGTTTTCCCCACATCTGGGAGAAGCCCCAAAGAAGCATACAACCCAGATTGTTGCAAGCCCAGAGTGAAGCATGAGGGTGGATCAGTGATGGTTTGAGTTCCGATATCATGGTATTCCCTTGGTCTAATACTTGCGCTAGAAGGGCGCATCAATGCCAAGGACTACCGAACCGTTCTGGGGGACCATTGCAGCCAATGGTTCAAACATTGTATCCTGAAGGTGGCGCCGTGTATCAGGATGACATTGATCCAATACAAACAGCAAGACTGGTGAAAGATTGATTTGATGAACATGAAGGTGAAGTTGAACATGATTTTTTCACCAGCATCACATAGTGACCTGGCCACTATCCTACTAAAAAATGGCTTAAAAATTTGTATAAGTCGTCCCAAAGACAAATTGATGCTGTATTGGCCACAAAAGGAGGCACTACACTATAATAAATATATGTGGTAAAACCAGGTGTATCAGTTTCATTTTATGCATATACACAACCAGAGACCAGCAACCTTTTGGTCTTTGGTTCAGCTAAAATGTGAGCTTTTTTGGTGAGTTTGTGTTTTTGCTGAACAACATTACATTTTGTATTTAAACACACACACAACACAAAATTAAGCACCTGACATGCTTTATCCTTTTTGACTGAAGTGTTGGCTGCTCTCAGGGACACTTTGGACTCGAAAAAGGCCCGTAATGCATCGGTACATTTTACGTTTCTACAAGACAGCGCATCTGTGGAGAGACTCCTGGCTAATCCTGTTTGCAAAGATGAGAATCCATTCCACGAGATGTTCTGGCAACTGTTGTTTGTTGTATTGTGTGTTGTTCCGAACAGCACAGATGACTGTGAATACAGACAGTCAACACATTACAAACATTTCTTTACTGTAATGATGAGATGACAGTGTATACATACACTAAACATACTTTATGATTCACGTTTGGATTATGCAACATCTGCTCACATCCCATAGTGAACTGAAATGTTTATTTTAGATCTACTGCTTCCATTTCATTTATAAGGGGCAGCTGTGGCCTGGTGGTTAGAGCAGTGTTTCACAAGCACTGTGGCACATAAGTGTGCAAAAAGAAATCATAAGGTGTGTCATGGAAGATGATTAATTTCTTGCAATTTTTGCAAGAATAACAGCTTTGTGGTCAACTAAATAGGTAAACTAAATAAGTAAATTGAGACCAGATTTTCATTATATTTCAAAGATTTATTTATACTTTTTGTAATATTGTTGTTTGGTGGTGTGCCTGATTGTGATTCTTGGTTACAATTTTATTTACATTTTATTTGGTTACTTTTTTACCACAGCACTTTACACACAGCAGAATTTGTCTTCCACATTTAACCCAATCTATGCAACAACACATTTACACACACTAGAGGGCAGCAGTGAGCACACATGCTCAGAGCAGTGGGTAGCGCTAGCCAATGTGCCTGGGGAACAGTTAGGGGTTAGATGTCTTGCTCAAGGACACTTTGGTGACTAGTAAGCTCTTAAATCTGAACCAGTAACCATGCAGGTCACAGCTGCCTTAATGTATTTATTTCAACATACCTTTTTCACCTGGTCCGCTGAATCAATATCAGAGTAGCTCTGATACCTGTAAGAGGAATATCTTATTCAGCACAATCCTATTATTGATGCCAAAGCAACTATAAAGCTTATTATTATTACACAAAATATAAATTTATATTTGCATTTTGAGCAGTTATTAGATGCCTTTTGTCGAAGTGACTTACAATTACAACAGACAACCTTTTTGAGCAATTGAAGGTCTCTAACCCAGTACCATAACCACTAAGCCATCACTGCCCTACTAGCAGGCTGGCACAATTTTGAACGATTTACAACTGTTTTCCCCTTGCTGACTGATCCATTGAGATAGTATATAGTATTTTTTAACTGGCACAGACAATCGACATTAGAATT
>JAOTRQ010066929.1:0-12885 GCA_028565875.1 Hoplisoma paleatum
AAATAAATCAAATGTTGTTCTTTATATTCCCTTACACAAAAGAAACGAGCCGGTGAAGCTTAATAACACGACCTTAATACACCCTGGAGGAAATAAATCGTGGGTTGGTGTGCTGAATGGAACACTTCATCCAAATCATTGTGGCAGCTAAGCCGTTTCTCAAAGCGGAATAAGTCCTGTCTTGCTGAAACAGCTCCCGCACACAGAGGAAGTGAGACAGCTCAAGCACGGCACTGATACCCACGGGGCGGTTCTCTCACAATCACCACTCGTCTCACTGTTTGGAACCTCGTTGGAGAGATGTAGATCCACGACAGGGGTCGGACCGTATATCGTCCGAGCAACAGCATGGCATGTGTGATGTCACGTATTTATTTCACCGTGGCTGGTGCAAATCCCAATCCCAATTCGAGTACAAGGAAGCACAGCGGTGACACCTACTGGTGTGCAAGAGTTAAAAGCAAAATGTCTGAGCGGTAATATTAAGATATTAAAATATTAAGCTACAGAATAAATCTTGTGTCTGAAATTTAAATCAGCCAATAAAAAGGCATCGACAACAAAAGATCAACAACATGTGTGTGTGTATGTGTGTGTGTGTGTGTGTGTGTGTGTGTTATGTCAAGGTCAGTTTGTAGTTCTGTGTCTACGACTGTCTCACAGTCTTAACAGCAACGTGGTATCTAAACTTCAAAGGGAAAAGAAGTCCTAAATCTCCAGGATTTATTATTAGTCGCACAATAATAAGTGAAGATACAATCAAATATTTTATTTATTATGATTGATAACCGCGATCGGGTTGGGATCAAACCATGGGGTGAATAAATCAGCATTTACAGAAGGTACAGACGGACTTAAGTTCAGACCAGATCTTTGTACAAAAGATTTCCTGCTAATGTTCAGTTTCTTTAACCAAACTTAAATCGCTTTATTATCACTTTATTACTATTTAGACACGCAAAATCACTTTATTCTTTATGCCATTTACAGTATATTTATATATTGACTGTTCATTATAATGTCGTGTGTTTTAAACTACGGGTTTGTATCCATGACAGCGAACATTCATTCGTTCATCACGCACGAGTCGCATCATCATCGAACGCACTCACAGACAATTCCGTCTCTTCCATTTGTCTTTAACTTCCAAGTTTTTGGACTGTAAGAAGAAACCAGAGTACCTGGAGTAAACACACGAGGGGAGAACATCCAAACTCAAAAGGGACAGAAAGACCCTGAGCTGAGACGGGGTTCGAACGCCGGGACTTCTTGCTGCTGTACGACAATGCTGAAGACATATAAATGCATATATATATATATATATATTTTGTTGTTGTATTTGCTCAGTTATAAAAGCTTTTTATTGTCGGTTGTCCCTTGTCTGTATGTAATGAATGAATCTCCGTTTGATTCGATTTTGATGTGACAAGATGGATCCTTATTATCATCATTCCAGGGAATCAAGTGAAGCTTAAAAACGTGCAAATATAATATAAATATAAACAAGGTGTGTGTCAGTGAGCTTTGTTACGAGACGTCCGACATAAAGAGACATAAAGAGACGGAGAGACACATGAATACCTGCGCAGGTGCAAATTCATGACTGAATGTCGGCTCTCGAAAATCACCGCCGGCGACAGGAGACGATTCAGCATCCGCTTCCGTACAGACAAGCGACTGTGTGGTTACACTCGATCCACTGAATAGTTTATTGTTTAGGAAACATGGCGGAAAAGCCGCCGCGCAGTAGTGAGTCTATAATATACAAGCCAGAAGTGCTCGAGTGGTTATTATACGTTCAATACAGTTACAAACACGATTCTGAGACCTGCATGATGACATAATGCATTTCTTTATCAGCATATTTGGTGCTCTTGAGGGTCCCCTGGTGGTTTGGGCTGCGAAGGCCGATTTATTCTGACGCAGCATGTGTCCGGCGAACGGCGCGCACCGCTAATATTTTCTAACCACACGTCGAAGCGACACAGACCGCTGCGTGCTACCAAAACAATAGGGCGTGCGCACGCGCGCTTATAGTTAAAGTCGTCTCTCCATGTCTCTCCATGTAGTGGCACCTGTATCGATCGGCTAAAATCTACAATGACGACATCTCTCGCTTAACAGAACTGTCAGAAACTGTCGGTGCCCCCTTGTGTTGTGGAGGTGAATTACAGCACATGATAATAAATAATAATAATAATACACAATAACAATCGATCACATGATTTCTAAAGCTTTGCAGGAACAAACACTGATTTAACTACCAGTCAGAACGTCGTAACAGGAGCACTTTACATAAACACACACACGCACACACACATGCACACAAATGTAGCATGTAGCATATCAAATAAAATAGCATCCGGCTATTAATCCTGCTAACCAAGTTTGGCTCCCCATACAGCAGCTAACAGCATCATGGCCATCTTTTAACCCAATTATTACTAAACATCGAACAGGAAGTTAAATATATTATATATTTTCCATAAGAAAGCTTCCCAAACATGTTTATAGTTGCTAACGCCATGCTAGCGATCACACCATTAATGTTTCTACGCCTCCAGTTAAACGAATCACTTTCATTCATGTAATAGAACCCGAGTCTGTTACTCACTGCTCTGGACATGAACGGCACTGGTGGCGTTTCGACTTCCGATCTCGTTCTTCACCACACACATATAATTCCCAGAATCCTTTAGTCTTGCTTTGGTGATTTGGACCCTGGAGTTTTTCCTGAATCAAAGAGACAAAGGGGTTAAAATTGTGCTTATAGTTCAGGTCAGATTAAGGTTAAGATGTTTAAGTAACTAGTTAAAGTTATGATTAAGATAAAGATTATGGTTAAACATCATCAGCTTTGATCAACTGCCTAATCCTTTGTTATTAAGCGCAAATCAGTGCCGGTAGTGTCCAGATAAATAGGAGTGTTGCATCGGGAAAAGGTATCACAGTGCCAGCGACCCGTAATCAAAAGGATGATTATTTTGTTGTATATAAGAGACAGGATACGGATGCTTGTGTGCTAATAGATACGTGTAACACAATCAAAAACCACTTCTGTTGGATCAGGACCTAGTTTCAGGTCCCAAAACTTAAACTGCACAAAGACCCAAATGTGCCAGCAAAGTCATTATATGATTGGTAGTGAAGCGATTTTACCGAGTACCATAATGTGCACTTTGGTACTCGGCCAGAATGCTAAACGTTTGTTTCGATCACGGCTGTCACAATCTGCCGAGTGTCGCGTCGTGTTATAAATGTAAAATGTATTTTAACAAGATTTAGAGACCTGGAATATAAATCAATAAGAATAAGTGAATGGACACAACCGCTCAGATTTAAGTCGGATAAACACCGGCTGAGCGCTTTATGAGCCGCTCGCTATTCAGATCCAAAATAGAGCCTTGTTAAAGTTTAGTGTAATTCCGGTCTACACCTGTAGAGAGCGTTACACTAGCATTGCGTTACACATGACATTAGAACTCACTTGCTCTCTTTGATTTTGACCTCTTTGCTCTTTGTCAGGACGTCGCCGTCTTTGTACCACAAGTATCTTAATGGCAGGGAACCCGATGCTTCACACTTGATTTGGAGTTTTTCTCCCTCCTCCACATTTAACGGGCTCGTCATCTGTTTAATTGTGGGAGCACCTACACACACACACACACACACACACACACACACACACACACACACATACACACACACACAGACAGAATCATTATACATCCAGAATATATAATCATATCATATTGTACGGCCACCCGTGTGGCTTTAGTTCGAATAATCCGCTCACCTGAAAACAGCAACATGACTTTTTAAATGTAAACGAAATGCACCATGGGACATTTGTGTCTACCTATATTTCTATTTTTCATTATTTCGGTACTAATAAATGCTTGAGAAAACTTCTCATTGCTTTAAGACTCGTGCCTTTCTGCAGAAAGTCCATTACGACTGCGCCAAACGCTACACCTTACACGTTACACAAACACTACACAATACAGCATGATTCTGGACACTACAAGATGGTGATAGATGATGTTACACAATACTACGTACATAATGCAGGGTGATTCTAGACGATACTAAACAATACAAAGCAATACTAAGCCATACTAGACAAAACCCGATGATACAAGGCAATATAAGACAATACTAGAGAATACAAGTCAATACTAGTCAATATAAGACAATACAAGATGATACGACACAGTACTAGACAATATAAGACAATACTAGACAACATAAGGCAATTTTAGACTATATAAGATGACACTAAGTAATACTGGCAGTATTTGGCAATACTAGACAATACCAGACTAAATACTAAACAATACAAAACAATACTAGATAATACGACAATATGAAATAAGTCGATACTAGACAATATAAGACAATACTAGACTATACAAGACTACATAAGATGATACTAAGCAATACTAGACAATACCAGACCATACTAAACAATACTAGGCCTCCATCTAGACCTAGACCTGGTGTGAAAGCGAAATCTTAAACCGTATTAATTCTTATGAAATGTGCATAGGGATCCGTCCTTCAGTGTGTGCAGCGATTATACGCAAGACATCATACATGATACACACGTCATGCCCAAGGGTGTGTTAAGCTACAGTTGTAGGTACAGCTCAGTGTTCAGTGTTTAGTCATGATTCAGGATGGGATAGAAAAGCTCGACAGCTTGTGTGATTTAATAATGAATTATGATCATATCTTATTACAAACCATCCATAAGATAAATGCATTTTGTCCACTAGGTTCGATTGGTTTTGGAACGCAATACTACACGTAATATCCAATACTTAATACTAATTACTATATATTATATATATATAAATAAAGAAAAGTTCATTTCTGTTTGTTACTGGCAGTAAAATCGATCGGGCCTGCAACACTTGTCGACTCGTCTGTGGGAACTTTTGGCAAACATGCATGTTCACTAGCCACGGTGTAATCTAACACACTTGCAAAATGTTCTGCGTTTTTAAGCTATTAAAGCTGCAATCATGAAAGATAAATAATTATATATATATTTTAAAACGTCATTGTTTCTATTTCTCAGCAGATTTAATCCTTTGACAGGTGAATTTAAACCTCACAGTGAACAATGGATCTAACGAATCAACGTTTCAGAAACATTCACTAATAATATTAATAATTATATTAATAATAATATAAACGTTCGGTACGGTGGCTCAGTCCTGGGTTAGATTCACAGATGAGGAAGATCTGGGGCTTTCTGTGTGGACTTTGAATGTTCTCGACGTGTATGTGAAGGTTTCCCGTCCAAAAACGTGCGGTGTGTGTGTGTGTTTGGCTCTGTATCCTGCAACAGACTGTCGAACCGTTCAGGTGTTTAGTGTATTCACCGGGACCCTAATCGTGAAATCCCAAACCAGGATAAACAGGAGGTTTCCATGATTAAGAACATCAAGTGTCGCCATGGTTACGTAATTATTGTGGTTCTCGTGGATACGATGCAGAAACTTGGATTCATATCACTGTGCTTTTCAACAACAAGTAACAAAACTACAAAAAAAGACAAACAAACAAACAAAAAAGTAATCAGAGCAGAAAGGAGCGGTGGAAAGCAAACGACACGGGTCTGAGGAGCGTAAAACCCCGGGTACGTATTTCTGTTCTTCGGTGTCAGAAGCTAATAAGCAGTTTATAGTCGCGTCCTGATCTTAAGTGCTGAGTCAGCGGTCAGTGCAGGAACCCGGAGGAGATGGGTGAGATGTAAGTGTCCCCCATGCCAAGAGAGTCGGGGTTCGAATTCTCTAATGAGGATCAGTTACCGGAATCCGTCGTCCAGCGGGGACGTAAAAGAACTTCCACTTCACTGCAGCGTCGGGATTTAAAGACGATCGTATCCTGGTGGCGAGTAAACGGAAGGATGCCGGTTTGATTCCCAGCGTGGACAGGTCACGAATTTAACCACTGATTAAAAGAAATGTTTAACTAACAAAGAATCACTAAGAATCAACAATAAACAAGTAAATAACTTGTAAATTTTTCCCGAATTGGCAAGAGAGCAAATACTAAAAGCTCCATAGTGTTGTCTTTAAGATCACGTGTGTGTGTGTGTGTGTGTATGTGTGTGTGTGTGTGTGTGTGTGTGTGTGTGTTCCACACCACACCTGAGCTCCACCTGCTTAAAACAAACCCTCATCCTAATTAGTTTAATATTTCCCGGTACCTGTTTACTTAATTTGAATCTATTGACACGACCTGGTGCACCTCGAGTTGAGACGAGTATTTATGTCTGAGTACAAATACTCTAGATGTAAAGTACTGTGACGAACTTTATTTAATAAGTTCATACGTAATTAGTAATCAGATATTATAACACTGACTAACTCCAGCAGAAGCTTCATCGAGACATTTATCCAGACATATTACAATCTGTAATAAATTTCATATAAAAACCTCTTTTTGTGTGTTTGTGTATCTCCCGTGTGAGTCTCTCTCCCTTCTATAAACACTCCGAATAAATAATGAGTCTGAATAAAATCCGACTGTCCTGTTTCTGTAAGTGATGAAAAATATTTTGCTGTTAGCAGAATCAACGTGTTGTGATGTCATAACGACCGGATCGCCCATCACCTGTGGAAACCTCCACCAGAACTTCTGCCGTTCAGATGCTGAATTGAAATTCGGCGTGCACGCAGGACGAGCGGTTCAGTTACAGGTAAAGGGAAGTACCACAGGAAGTGATGCGTTCTTGGCTGCAAAGAACAACGCAACTCCTTACACCTTCTCCTAACACAAGAACAGTCGATACAGAACTTTTTATTTTCAAGGAGGAACTTAGCAGCTACTAATCAGTTATACTTCGATAACCACGAACGTGTGTGTGTGTGTGTGTGTTTATAATTGTATTGACGAGCATGTCTGTACGAACGACGATTTCAAGCACAATCTGAACACGTTAATTTATGAAAGTAATGCGTGTTAAATCTTTTCTGCCTTTTTTCACGTTCATTAAACTCTATTAAAATATAAACACGGAGGTGTTCGGAGCTTCAGCATCAACGTCGCCGCTCAAACCAGATCGTTCAGAACGGGGAGAGAATTAAACCAGCAACATCTGTGTGTGTGTTTGTTTGTGTGTGTGTGTGTGTGAGAGAGAGAGAGCTTTAATGCTTTTTAATGGTTCCAAATATCTCCATGGAGATGTTTTACAGAGACCACAGACCTCCTAACTTGTTTAAATAGAGGTGTAATATGTTCCCTTTAAAGCGTGGAAGATTTAAATCGGCGCATGGGATGCTGTCAAATGCATCCACCTCTTACCTCTGTTATTCATGCAGCGAAGAGGTGGGGGGGGGGGCAGGGGGGTCATTAGAGTAAAATCTGTATCAAAAATAAATTCTATTCTGTAATCTGCAGTCTAGAGAACTCGACCGTGTTTGCTATCCTTCTCTCTCTATCTGCGTACAAATAAACTTTGATTTGTACACCTCCACTACCCCCCAGCCCCCCCCCGAAAGTGTCCACGAGTTAGAGGTTTTAAAAGCAAGACATAATAAAACGCACCGTGAGCGTGGTGGAGCATCCATGTGAATTGTATTCTTGTAAACATACAGCTTTATATTGCATGACGTGGAAGTGGGTGCCGTGTGTCACTGCTCAGACCGTTCATCATACCTACCCATAAACACACACACACACACACACACACACACACCATCCCAACCCGAAACGAAGGAAAGGAAAACCGTACAGAGACCACGTATAAGAGTGTGTATAAAAAAACAGGCGTCTCTTTGTAAGAAAGGCTACAAAAAACTCCTCGCCCCCCCCCGGGCATCGTCACACAGCAAAAGGCACCACAATATTATTTCTATTTCTTTAAAGTGTGAAAAAATTGGCACGTCTCTTTTATGCTGTAAATAAAAAAAAATGTACATATAAATATTTTCGCTATAAAAAAAGTCTTTGCTGTAACTAGTAGACAATTTTTTGCTAAAATGAAAATAAATATTCATTTGTTTAGAATATCTGTAAGTTATATAAAATAAAACATATTTCTTATAGGTGCAGGTCTATAGGTATACACAATTTGTGGGAAGAAGGCGGGGGTGGGTGGCTGGTTTGTGGGTTGTGGGACAAGGTCGGTGGTAAGGTGGCACGTGTCTCTAATGGGCACCAGCGTCCGGTTTGGAGCGGGCGTGTTGTTGTGTGTGCCTGCTCTGCGTGTGGGAAGTCCGTGTGTCGTGTGTGACCGGCGTCGGCCTGTAGATGGCTGAGGGTTCGGGTGAGTTCATGTTCTGCATGCTCAGGAAGGGTGTGCGCTCGCCACCCTCGCCCTCCGATTCGCTCTCCGAAAGGCAGCTGCGTGAGCCCAGGTCCTGGGGCGGCCGGTACCCGCGCGGTGCCACGTGCCCGTTCAGTCTGGATCTGTGCCAGCGACCGTGGCTTCTCTTTGGTTGCTCCAGCATGGGCGGGTACTCCTGCGTGCTCTCGTACTCGTCGTCGTCCTGAGGCGGGCGGTATGGGTTGGACGGTAGACTGCCCGCCGCGCTGTCCCGGTGGCATGGACGCGCCCGCTGCTGCTTGTAGGGCTCATGGCGCTGGGCCTCGTGCAGAGGCAGCTGGTAGCAGCGGAGTAGCGGCTGATCATCCGAGGGCGGGTACAGGGCGCGGGTGTTCGTCGTCGGCGGTGACATGGCGTGAACGGCGTTGGGAGACGTGATCTGGAAGGTTGGCACCTGAGGGGGCAGTGAGTAATGGAAGTCCGCCGGAGACAAACGGGCCGGGGTGGTCAGAGCTGAAACGTACCTGAATCACACAAATCACAACCCATTACTACTCATTAATAATAACAATAACAACAACAATAATAATAATAACAGCAACAATAATAACAAATAATAACAACAACAACAACAATAACAACAACAACAACAACAATAATAACAACAATAATAACAACAATAATAATACCAACAATAATAATAATAACAACAACAATAACAACAACAACAACAACAACAATAATAATAATAATAATAATAATAATAATAACAATAACAACAATAACAATAATAACAACAATAATAATAACAATAACAATAATAACAACGACAACAACAATAATTATTATTATAATAATAATTTGTGTACTGGTTGACAATGTCGCCTCACAACAAGTCTCTACACTACACTATATTGCACTATACTTTACTACACTATAGTGCAGTTAACTACACTATACTACACTCCACTTTGATGCACTCCACTATATTGTACTACAATGTACAACATACTACACTGTGCTGTACTACACTTTACTTATACTACACAATACTGCACTACACTTTACTACACTATACTGTGCTACACTGTACTATATATACACGGTTGTGTACACGGTTCAGTGCTACACTATACTGTACTACACAATACTACACGGTACTATACTACCCTACACTACACTGTACTACACTACACTATACCACACTTCACGCCGCTGTACTATACTACACTGTACTGATACACTAAACTATACTAGGTCACACTATACTGTACTTCATGAAACTATGCTACACTATACTACACAATACAACACTATACTAACATATACTGTGTACTTGTCTTTGTTTAGTTTACAGATGTTTTGTGATGTTTTATCTAATGGACGTCTCACACTGAATTTCATTGTGTAACAACAACAATGATTGTCCAAGATCATCCAGTTCGGGTCGTGAGGACGAGTTCTGGACTTTATCTAGAGCGAGGGGCACACAGAAACACCCTGGACCCGGTACCAGATTTACATCAACCAGGCAGATGCACACACACACACACACACACACACACACAATGGCTTTCGAACCCGGGACCTCCCTGCTGTCCAGTGTTAGTCACTCTGCCACCCACATCTGATCTGTTCTGAGTCCAATGTTCTCCTCGAGCGTCACCAACAGATGTTGGCAGAGTTCAGTGTGTGTGTGTGTGTGTGTTGATGGCTGTAAACTCAGAGACGGTGTTTAACTTTCTTGCCGTGTTTGTTACTTGACAGTATAAACAGGTTCTGGAAGAACCTGAAGGTCCCCCGAGCACCACGGAACCGTGTGAACAGGCGGCGGCTGAGTGAGTCCACAACCCACGCCAGCGGATGTAAACACCGCACAAAACAACACTGCTAAGTACACAACTGTGTGGGTTCATGTTCGTACACAGATGTGATGTCCTTGCACCACACACACTTTCCCTCTGATACAGTAAACACCAACAAACACACACACGCACACACACTATCTCCTCCTGAATGCCTACCAGGAGCAACACATATACTACTTGTACACACTACTTTTGCTTGTACACACTACTTATGTACACTACTTAGGCTTATGTACACTACTTATGTACACTACTAATACACACACACACACACACACACAGATGACAATTTCTGTATCTTCTGCATCAATCTAACATCGTCTTACCCGGGAACCGAAGGTCTCCTTGCACTGTGTACAGAGAGAGACACACCCTGATCAATGCACTCTCTTCTATATGAACTACAGGCCGGATGTTGTTGGTGTGGCCCCTGGACTCGGCCGACAATAATAATATGCTAATTTCATTCATTGGCCTGTTAGCTGAAGCAGATCCGCATTACAGCAGCTGGAACGTGTCTGCAGGATCTGTGTGGACTTGTACTGTGTAGGATTGTGCGGTCTGACTGACGACTATTGTGTGTTAAGTACATCAGTGTTAGTTCTTGTTCAGCGGAAGCGGCTCTCGGGTTCAGTGAAAACATTCGGAGAGGAAAATAGTAAAACGTTTTATTTCCTTTGATTCATTCGATTAAAGGTGAGATTCCACCGTGGCTGTGCAGGTACTTTTTCCTTTCTTCTTCTTCTTCTTCTTCTTGAATGGCCTCATCACATAGCAAATGTAAAGCGAGTTGCGAAGGGGGGAGGGGTGTGTGTGTGTAGAGGACAGATCCGTTCACACAGACACAATTACAATGGCTGGAACTATTGCAGGAGTACAGACGGCCCGCGGGCACAATGCGATGTGAGAGGGAGGCAAGAAAGAAAGAAATCCACCCGAGACGTGAACAAACCTCCGGAGGAAACGTGTTGTTCAGCTCGTGTTGACTTAATGAAACCCTTACGGTAAAAATCTTCCTCCGCGGGTGGTGTGTGTGGTGTGTGTGGTGGTTGGGAGAGCGGGCAAGTGGGCAAGTGTGTCGCTGGCTCGGTACAGCTGTAGGTAGCCGGGTTGTAGGAGTGTAGGAGTGCGGGAGTGTATTGGTACCTGTCGCTGTGTGGTGAGTCTCCCAGAGAATCGAAGGACTCGCCGTAGCGCGGCGGCGGCCGGCGGTGCTCGGGGAAGCCGTAGCGCCGCGCTCTTGCCTCCATGCACGCCGGACTGCTGCACTTGCTGGTGCCGACAGACGACAGGATGCCTGAAGGACAATCGGAAAGTACGCTGTCTGTCCGCTCCAAACTCCACGTCCTCTCGTCGTGTCTGAAGTGGCAAACAAGAACAGAAAAAAATAATTAATTAATTAATAAAAAACCCAAAAGCGAATCTCACTGAAGATTGACGGGCAATATAAACAAAAATGTTAATTTAATTAAGTACAATTTAATTCGATTGTAATCACACACATACACACCATCTCCAATGACTGACAATGACATGACTGCATGTCTTTGGACTGTGAAAAGAAACCAGAGCACCCGGACGAAACCCACACAGACCCCGAGAGAACTCGGACCATCGTTTTACATTTCAGTCTTTTTTCTTTAGCAGGCAGCTTTACCCCTACAGCGATCAGCCATTCACTGAGTGTTAAGGGCCCTCGCTCAGGGGCACAACAGTGGCAGTTGCTAGGCTTTTGCGAGGCGGTGACCTTTAACCCAGTACTTTATTCACCGTACCATCACTACCTTGGAAACTGAACCTGTGGATGGATGTTAATGCGTGACCCGGTGCACACAGGTATGACAGACGTACCTTTGCGTGGAAGAGTGGGCTCGGGTGGAGGAGTTGTGGGAGCGGGAAGAATGGCGGCTCCCAGCAAATGATGGGGCCACGCCGCCTCTCATGACTCGCTCAGTGGCTGGGATGTTCTTTGAGATATACTGCAAAACACACACACACACACACACACACACACACACACACACTTCACTGTTCAGCTGGAGGTTCGAGGTGTATGTGTGTGTATGTGTGTTTTTATAGAACCTACATCGACCATGGGGATCTCCTCGGGGCCACGGCCCGGGTGGTTCGGCCCGTTAGCCAGGATGCGGTTGGGGTGATCCAGGTAGATGTTCTGTCTCATGTGATTGTGCATCTTCTTCCTCTGTTTCCTGGGGGGGAGGCTACAGCAATTAACCAACATTACTGCACATTCAGAGAAGGATTATTATTATTTATAATTATTTTATTACTAGCACAGTGCTGGTGCTGAATGTTATTGAGACTTAAGAGCCTCGCTCAGGGGCCCAACAGTAGCAATCTAGTGGCAACCATCTGATCTCTAGTCTGTAGTCCTCAGAATCTGAACCACTGAAGCCACCGAGCCATGGCGGACACATCTCAGCTTACATCAGGTACGTCATGATCCATCCCGTTAGGGGACACACACCGGGCGAATACACTAAACACTTGAACGGGTCTTACACACCGCATACACACATCAGCTGGACGCCTGACCGAGACGGAGAAAACATCCAACCGCTGCACTGAACACCTCACGGATCGCCTTACACAGGACTCGACCCCCGTGCGCCCCCCCCCCCCACACACACACATCATGATGCTCGTTATAAAGTGTTCAACCATTAAGATATAACGAAGCAAAACCTTTATAGTGCTTTTTGATGTGCTTAAGTG
>JAOTRQ010066940.1:0-23338 GCA_028565875.1 Hoplisoma paleatum
CTATTAGTCGATTAGTTGAAGTAAATGATGACCACTGGTCGACCAACAAAATCCTTGGTTGTGGACAGCCCTAGTATCCAATCAGTGTTAATCTTGATTCATTTTCTCTGCAGCATTGGCAATGGGTCTGTGTGTGGCCATGATCGCATTTGTCCGTCTACCAAGTCTCAAAGTGTCCTGTCTGCTTCTGTCGGGCCTCCTCATCTATGACGTCTTTTGGGTAAGGCCCAGGTCTTCTTTCTTGGTGAACAAAATTATTTGTCATGTGTTTGGTCCACACGGTCCATATTTATTAAAATCTGACCACAATTGCAATGACTATGGCAGAGCTCTCATCTGGAAAATGTGTTCGTGGCATCTTTGTGGATGTTTCAAGTACTTCTGTGTTCTCTTAATTTCCCCAACTGGAGCCGAATAAAAAAATCTGAGAATGCTCCAAACAATCTCGTAATCCAAAGGATCCGTTTATGTAAATGTACAAGGTTCTGAATTTATTATTTACTACATAATAACAGGATTATGAACATGAAAACCCATTTATTTTTTATCATCGTAAAATTCACACTCGACACTGAACACCAGATATGAGCGTAAACAACACCGATTACTTCAGTCGTTTATTGGCTCAGGTTTTTATATTGACTCTTATTTTGGGGGTAAGAATTTGTATCCGTATCAAATGGGGCCTAGTTAAACGTCTTTGGACTGTGAGTGGAAAGCAGAGGAAACCCAGAAAGCTCCACTGTTCCATCCACCGCCCCATTACTATAATTACCATTTTTCATACTTTTTTTAACTTTTTATATATTTATTATAATGCACACATTTTTAAATAAGTAATAATTATTATACAATATAAATAATTATATTTAATTGTTTAACTATATACTTGTTGTTGTTTCACAAATTAACCACTGCTGCACTAACCAAAAATCCATAAGTTTTGTTGTTTTATTAATGATTCTATTTTGGTTACCAAAATGGTTTTATAGACTTTTTTTTTTACAGTTTTGTATCGATCTGTATCAATTTTGTATATTATGTATAATTCTTTTATATTAATTACATTTCTATCATTATAAAATATTGCATTCAATATTTATTGAATTGTTTTATTGATTATCTTCCATAATTTAGTTCCATAGTTTACGGTTTATAATTCACGAGGAATTAGGTCGACTCTGATGTTCGTTTACTTATGACCACACAGTTTTCTTAAAATAAACGTTTTGAAATCAAATTTAAACCCTCCTGACCCTCCTCTTCCTTCTCCTCCTCCTCGGTGTCTGCAGGTGTTCTTCTCAGCCTACATCTTCAACAGTAACGTAATGGTGAAGGTGGCCACGCAGCCGGCAGATAACCCACTGGATGTCATCTCCCGTAAGCTGCATCTGGGACCTGGCATGGGCCGAGACGTACCCCGTCTCTCGCTCCCTGGCAAGCTGGTGTTCCCCAGCTCCACGGGAAGCCACTTCTCTATGCTGGGCATCGGGGACATCGTCATGCCCGGCCTGCTGCTCTGCTTCGTTTTGCGATACGACAACTACAAGAAGCAGGCGACCGGAGAGGCCACCAGCACAGCCAACATGCCGGGGCGCATGCAGCGCGTCTCGTACTTCCACTGCACCCTCATTGGATACTTTGTGGGTGAGTTGGTGGCAATTCTGGTTTGCTGATAGGGGTAGGAGCTGAATTTGGGGTTGTAATATACTGTGTGTGGATGATTACAGTTTGTGTACACTGGGCACATTATCTTATTTACCATTTATGTATGGATGTTTCTTATACACGCGATGTGAGGTACTGTAGCATCTTTCTTACACCAACTGATAAATATCAGGTTTCAGCTTCGTGAAGAAATACATAATTTATTTCATCAGCCATAAAAACGATGCTAAATGAATGGTGCGGACAACAATCCTGTCTGGTGGTCCCTAGCGAGTGCAATCTCATTCACAGCATCATTTATAAATAATTACATAGGCACTACTGTTTTGCTGGTCTGATTGACAGTTCTGCCCAATGTTGAGAACCCCTGCCGTACACAAACAATCTATTGTGTGATCTTTAGTTTTTTTAGTACAGCACTACAGTGCAATGGTTTGTGCAGACTAGTGCTTAAGTACCTATAAGACAATTGAATGTCAGCCGTGAGAAGAACGTGCAAACTGAAGTCAAGATATGAGCCTCTACTGCCCAATCTGTGTATCCAGATTTTCTTGCTTTGAGGATCTCGGCCAAGTCTTCAGCGGGTGATCTTGATTGCATTTGCGATGTGTGTTATTTGATTTTTTAGATTATTTTCGCTGTACTTTACTAGTAGTAGATCAGCTCGTCACTTCTCCGTCATCAGGGGGCTTTCTGTGCGGAGTTTGCATGTTCTCCCCGTGTCAGCGTGGGTTTCCTCCGGGTACTCCGGTTTCCTCTTACAATCCAAAAACATGCACTAGGTTGATCGGTAATGGGTAAAATTGTCCTGAAGTTTTACAAGGTCCCTGTAGTGATACGGGGTTGGAGAAAGACCTGGCAACCTACTCCGTAAAAAAATTGCTGAGTAACTCTGGGGATCGGTAGCGGTCCACAGAGTGACCCAAGAGTCGTTTAATACATACATACTGTATGGGTATGTGTAAAAGAAAGTAAATATTTAGTGACAAGCTACAAAGTGCTTTACAATAAATAAAACATCGTATGAAATAAAACGTAGAATGTACATCTATTAAACCGCTAACTTATATTTATTTAGATATTTATATACCAAGTCATTTAAGCTACATACAAGTACATATTGAAAGAAAACAAGGTTCCTTCAGGATCACAGTACAACATAGAACACAGAGAGCAAAACAATAAATAATGCAGGTACATGACGGTACAATCAATACAAAAGCCTATACTAAATCAACAAGGTATTTCTGATGTAAAGTTTTCTAATCATTCGACGAGTATTGGTACATAATACAGGGTAAACAAGTAGGTGTAGAGAATTCATCTTCTTTTAAATACTGTGATTGAATGTAATGTAAATAGGTTTTAAATTTCTGGAGGAAATAAAACTTATAAACCCAACAACACACCCAATAAACTCCCGTCATGATGGCAATGTATTCCCCCGGTTTGTTCTTTTGTAATACTGTAACACTATATGCAAAGCAAGAACTGGTTTCCCATAAGATCGGAACGCAAAAACAAATAATTTCTGTAGAAAATAAATTAAGCATTCAATCCTAACATTATATGAAACCGATCCATGGCGCAAAAAGCCTGGGGATCGGTGTTATAACACATGTCGAGCTGCAAGCTGAACACTTCTTTTCCGTCTCTCAAAGGTCTTCTGACAGCGACCGTGGCATCTCGGATCCACCGTGCTGCACAGCCGGCGCTGCTGTACCTGGTGCCCTTCACCCTTCTGCCTCTGCTCACCATGGCTTACCTGAAGGTACGTGGTTCCTGTATGCAGGCCGTTTTACCACCAAATTTCATTTATCAACCCTGAACCTGGTGATACAAACACTGCCGTGTTCAAGCTCGGGAACTTTCACAAGTCTTTGTATTTTATTTTTAGTTTGCTTTTGTCGCCACCAAGTGGACATTTGAAGCAATGCCGTTATTATTGGTTAAAACCAACTGCCCAAATCCTTGCATGGAATGTGACCTGTTCACGGAGTATTTTTATCCAGTGTCTAATGTTGTGACAAAAAACCCGCGCTCAGTCTGTGATGCTGATATCAATTCAGGAACTGAAGCACCATTTTTATGAGGGAGGTACAAACAAATTAAAAACAATCAAGTTTGAAAAGCCTCAAGTAGGAAATTGCATTACTTGCATGATCCAACTTTTCAACTATTCAACGCTTCACCAGTGCTGTTCTTATATCTCTAGCACCTCCTGCTGTTTAATGTGAATATCTATGTAAAGGAATCAACGAAGTGAATCGTTTAGATTTGAATACCCTTCTTTATTAGTGCAGTGTGGCTCAGACATTTTGTGTGCGTTTTCAGGGTGACCTGCGGCGTATGTGGTCCGAGCCTTTCCACACCAAGTCCAGCAGCTCTCGCTTCATGGACGTATGATGGCCACGACAGAGCGGTCAACATTCAACTCATCCCTGACCCACGGAGGGAGGGAGAGAGAGAGGGGGGGTGAGAGGGCGTTCATCTTCTCGCCACTTCCGATCAGATGGAGTAGCTCGCCGACATCACTGCCAGATGAATCCCGCTCAGCACATTCGCTCTCCTGCGCTTACTCACGTTCCGCCTTTCTTTTACCGGCCCAATTCATTCCATCTCTCTCTCTCTCTCTCTCTCTCTCGATTCATCCCTGTTGGACTAAGGCATACTTCTTTTCGGACGTTTGGGACACAGCCGACTCGTCGTGCCCAGAGTGATTATTATTTTCTAATCAGCATCGTTTTGGATTTATAGACGAGAACATTGAGATGTTTTTTGTTTGTTTTACGGAGGTTTTTTTGAACCACGGACGAGAAGCTGAAAAAAGCTCAGCTCGGAATTGTGACCACCCCGAGGGGACCACGGACGCTCCTCCGAACCCCCGCGTCTACTCCCGTTTCTCTCTTTTGTGTGTGTAAAACCGATACCTCTCTCTCTCTCTCTCGCCCTCCTTCGGCGTCTTGCTTTCCTTTGCAAATGTGTGTATTTTATTTAGAAAGATTTTATTCTCGCCGTATACAGAGACGATGCATTATAAAGTCGAGCGCACTCGCGGCCCCCGCCGTAGGGCCCGCCGTGCTCCATGTATATATGTGTACACGTGTATTAGGGGATTCGTGTCCGGGTGTGAGTGTGTGCTTACTTATGAACCGTGTGAGTGTGTGCAAGAGTGTCGGGTGTGCTTTCTTTTTCTTTTTGCGCTTTTGGGCTATGTTGCTTTTGACTGGGTTTCTAGCGGGTTACACTTTTACACCTCGAGGCACAGGAGGGGGGTAAACGGCGGGCAGAGCTTCAGTGTGTGTGTATGTGTGTATGTGTGTATGTGTGTGTGTGTGTGAGTGTGTGAGACTGAAGGAATGAATTATACACAAGGCATTACCTCTTACTAAACAGGTCAGCGAGAAGATTACACCTCGTGTCCCTGAATGTAGTTGATCGAACAAAATGAAGGTTCTGTTCTAATTTAGCACTAGTTTGTTTTCTGCTAGCCCATCAGCCAGGAGATTTTAAACTCGATTGGGTGCCACCCTGGCCACTAGGCTGCACAAATCAGTGCACCGTTGTGCCGGACTGAAGCCCAGAGAAATAGGAGGATGTGTCAGGACAGGCATTCGGCATAAATCTCCACTGAATCAATAACACAGATCACGATCCATTATGGCGACTCTTAATAGAGCAGCTGAAAGGATTAGGATTGCTTACATAGCTTATAGGAAAACCGCTGCCACGCCGTAAATAATACAGTCAAGTATGAGTAGAATAAATAAATATAGGAAATAAATAAACAAGGAAACCAACAGCACAAAGCTCCCAGTCCTGATTTTGGATGGGTTTTCTTTAGGAAACGCTAAAGAAAAATGCTTACCGAAGTTCTGGTCCACGCTTCCAATCTCCTTCCATGTAGTTGAATGGTTTTGTCTCTGTGAGGAGGGTTGGGGTTCAGTTTCTGGGTGTATTTCTGCTTGTTGATCAATCAATCCCAGAACCACGGTACCTACTCAGGAGTGTGATTCATATTCTGTTATCTAAATCTGGTAAAAACAAACATTCGTTTTCATTAATTCTGTGTTTTAGTACCGTTTTATATTGGTCACGGTCACCATGGGACTCAGACTTTCTGGTAGCTTAGATTAACCTCTTAGGAAACATTTTGATTATCTAAGGAAATCATTATGTGAGACGATTGTATGTGATCAAAATGAGTTGATTTATTCAATTCTAATTCTTATTTTAGCTTGTCGAATAAACAACTCAAATCTGTACTTTTTAAAACTAGTGATCCGGTGATTTTTGTTTTCCCAAAGCTGTATTTATACCTGGGTGCATGTGGCAATGCACTAAACCATGTTCGCCCACTGTTGCAATCGCAGTCAGATGATTCTTGGGTGTATTTGACCCACAGACCCACCCCAGCACTGACCAAGGAAAAGCGTTCTATACAAAACACACACTGATTTAAAATCCAGGTGTAAATGCTTGTAGGGTTTGAAGGATGGACTATCACCATCCTCCAGGGTTTTCGTCTGGCTCTAACAGCAACATTTGAGTTCTACTTGTGATTGGTTAGCCGTTGTGCATGTATCAGTCTGGAACACTATCAGCCATGGTCATGACTCCTACAGACATGGACAATGGTGCGTCTCTAGTTCTAGTCTAGACTTGTGCGTTTGCTTTTCATCTATGGTCAACGTTGTAGCAGCAGTGAGATCAAACCTCAAACTAAACCCCTCTACCTCAGACAAAGCTAATTCTCTCCAATCTGGTTTGTGTGGCCGGTCTGCCTCAAACTTTCTGAAGAGAATAAGAATAAGAGAAGAAAATATCTTTGTGAGGTCTAGTGTAAAATAAACTATGTTTTATCCACCACTTTTGGCTGATCAACTACAATCATGGGTCATTGGTGCGCATTCAGAACCGAGTTTATTTTTTAGCAATTGAATTCTGGATATCTGGAAGAGACCGATGTGGTTTTGTAGGCGTTGACTTGCAAAACAATCACCTGGTTTAAGGTATCAGCACAAGCGTGTAAATACAAAACGGTGAGGCTACGTTACTGAAAATGTCATTGTTACAGGACTGATGGGTACATATAGGTATGTTGGGTTTTTAAGTTAACGGGGTTGTGATGTGGGACTATTGGCACACGACTTGTGGCTTATTCATATTTTAGTATTTTCTTGACTGTTGTTTACCCAGCGTGCGTGCGTGTGTGTGTGTGTGTGAGGGAGAGCGTGAGAATGCCGTTTGCGGTGGAAGTGTAGTCGAGGTCTGCTCTTTGTCTACCCAATCTCCTCTTCGGACTTGTCAGGCCTCGCATTTGAAATCGCACGGATGTCGATCGACGTCGCACAACCAACACGAGCCTGAGCTACAAAAGTCTCTCGCCAGAAAAAGGACCTTTTGGTAACTGGCGTGGCTCAGACACGCCACCATCATGTTCACCTACCTGCGACCCACCAGCCACCGGTAACAGACATGAAACAAAAAAAGACTTCCTCCAAATAATGGTGATTCCATGAAGCATTTTTATGGGAGGTTCTGCTTTTTGTTTTACCACTCGTTTGTATTCTTCTTAGTGCTTTAGAATTTTTTTTATGATTATTGTTATTTTACTTTGTTATCCTTTTCCCTGTTCACTCCCGGCCAGCAGAGGGTGCTAAGCTCAATTGGTACGTTCATGTTCTGGCCAAAAGGATTCTGTATAAAAGTGAAGTTAAAAATAAATTAAGAACTGTGTAGTGACTCGTTGGTCCTAATTTTCTTTACTTTAAACTCAGTCATTAAGGGTTCTGATATAAATGAATGTGATTCAGTAGCATTTTATTTTAGTAAGTAAGTAGAGGTGGGATTTAAAATAGAAAAGCATTACTTAAATCATAAATTAACTTTTTCTTTACTGCGTGATGACGTCTGCACTCACATGGCGGTAAGTTGAAGAGCAACACCCAAAGAGAATGAAATTACTGGGGTGTTTGGTTTGTTTGTTTTTTGCTGATGTAGTGATTAATTAAATAGTAATCTGTTTGTCTGTGGTAATTAAGCCCCAAGACAACTACTGGTTTGCAGCCCAGTGGTTGGGAACCACTGGTCTGGTGGGTTATAGGTTCAAATCTCAGTAATGACAGTGATTGAAGCATTACACAAACTATAAAAACAAGTTCGAATAGGTCTGAGGGGTCTTAAAAAAACATGTCCATTATGTTCTTTGCACAAAATTGTTCCTACATAAAAATATATTACTAACTTAGTTCTCCCCAGTGTAAACCTGATTTGCAATGCTCTTTTTTTTGGCTCCAAATACTCAGTTTACTTTTTTAGCATTTAATTAAGTGTGAAAATGACAGTAAACAGTTTTACTTTCATATTACTTTTGTATTACTTTCATAAATGATCCAGCTATAATGCTACTTGATTGTGTACAGACTGCATTTACAATTTGGAATGGAGAAAATCGCATTTGACTTGATGCAAAACATGAATAAGCTTGATCATACAGCAATAAAGACACGTCATTTGTAATAATTTGGAAAAGTCAGTATTTGCACTTGCACATCTAAAGTTTAGTCTGCTTGCTGTTTAGTGGCCATTAATATTGCACACAAAACCTCCTTAAAAAAAGATCCTTATCAACTGTTGCAGCCAATTACACACTAACCGTGGGACTTTGTCCTGAGACCTGTTGGTCTCATGCACGGTGAACATAAATCCCGCATCCAAACAAATCATACTCTAATCTACCAGGTGAAGTTCTGGTGGGGTTTTTGTGGTATTGGGGAGAATCTAATGCAGTTACATTACATCCCGATACCACAGAGGTCGGAACAGCTCATTGTTTCCTGATACCTAACTATTTTTAACAATTTACATTTAAAATGTATAGATTTTAATACAACTGTTTACTGGAGCAGTAGAGACCCACATGGGAATGTAAAAAAAAAAATGTAAATGCAGTAGTGTCACTAATGATGGGACTTTGTATTGTATTCTATTCTGTACCTCCTTGTCACACAGAAAGTAAATGGAGATGGTAAGAAACATTCTTTTTCACGGCTAATAAAGTTTCTCAAAATTAAAATACACACAAAAATAATTTTGCATAATATGTCCCCTTGAAGTGTAGCAAACCTGTATCAGGTTTTCAAGAAAAAGACGACATGTGATCCATTAGCACACACATTCTGTAATTCGGAGCTCCTAAGTTTAAATCTCTGTGTAGTTGTGTCACTAATGATGGGACTTTGTATTGTATTCTGTACCTCCTGGCCACACAGAGAGTAAATGGAGACGGTAAGAAACATTCTTTTTCACGGCTAATAAAGTTTCTCACATCTAGTTCTTATTCATTTTACTGAGTCTATGAATAAATGATAACAAGTGAAAAGTGTTATAATAGTGTAATAAGTTGTGCATGGTAATCTATGACCCCACGGTTACCAAGTAAGTGGCAGTAAATGGTGATGTTGTAAATGCTGACTTCAATAATGACTTCAATACTTTAATAAAGTACTTCAATACATGACTGTTAAATGCTAAAATGTATAAGTGGTTTTCAAGACATTGGCATAAAACATTTAACATATCTCAATGGTCTACAAGATAATTTTTCGGACTTGAAGGGGGTAAATAGACATCATTTTGTCTAAATTGTCGATTGGTCATTGAGTTTTGAGCAGAATAAAACCATGATATCTGCCATACTCTCGCTTTATAAAGATTATTTAAGTCAATGTGTGTAGCCTGCTATGGTATTAGAGTGTTTTGGTAGAATTATTCATTCCCCTATTAATAAAGTTACAATACAGCTCATAACTGCCACATGCATTTGGACTTATTTTTATGCAGTTTAGCTACTTATATTAACCATATTTACTGATTTGAAACTGATTTGTGTACAGATTTCTTCTGCATTGTGTTAATGATGACAATGATGGTGTGTTTGTGGTGTTTAATTTTAGCAGTCTGTGTGCTTCAAAGTGTGCTACCATGCACAAGTAGCATGTTGACAAAATGTTAAATATTATTTTTAAATGGAGACAATTAAAACTAGGAGAATTATTTAGGGCCTTTTAGAAAGAAAATTATTCATTCAATATACAGGTTTTGGCAGTAGTATAATTGCCTATATATAAAAGTTTTAGAACTGTATAAGATTATAAAACTATGTCATTATATGGTATTTTATGTATTATATTTTGTTATAATAAACAAAAAACTGTATAATTATAAAAAGTTTCCACTAATAACTGCAAGATGTCGCTGTAGTTCAATTAAAATGCGTCTCTGTTTGTTAATAATCAAAATCACAAAATTCTCATAATTATGATTTATCAAATAATGTGTAAACAGTTTAAAAAGTACTTTTTAATTATTTGTGGTTGTTTATTTATATATATTTTAAATATTTATATTTGTGAATATAAATACTAAAACAGTTTCTAATAATAGCCGCAAGATGTCGCTGTTTTTCAAATTAAATGCGGTTTGGTTAGTATTATCATCAAAATAACAAAAAAAATCATAATAATGTTTCTTTTATATTATTTTTGAGGTTGCTTGTTTATATGTTACTTTAATTTATTGCGGAAATTATGTGTACCAAAGGGGAGGTTTTTTAAAAACAGTAATAATAATAATTTATGCTTTAACATGTTTCCTGTTTTGGGGTGGATTAGTAGACAATTTGTCAAAACTCCTGTTTAGGTGAACTGTATCGTATTAAAATAAAAGTAATTCCACGTTTATTATTTTATTTACGCGATAAATTAATCAAATATTGTACAAGTTGTTGAAAGATGGAAAATAAACTTATCTGTTTGCTCTGCGTCCATTTTTTAACCACTAGGGTGCGCAGCACTTTTTAATGTGGTTATGTGGCGCTCAGGCAAAATGGCCGCCCTCTCTTCCATATCCTGTCTGAAAGAATTTTTTTTTTAGCCCAGCAGTGGTTGTATTAGCTGTTAAAGTTTAAAGAAATGTTTTATATCATCTATAAAACACAAGTTTAGAGTACACAGAACAGAATGTGCCAAAATGTGAAGAGTTATGTTTTATATCACAACTGAAATGTCTTAAACCACAATAATAAATTGTGTCAAAAACATTTTTCATGTTCATTTTAAAATGTTAATGCTCATTAATAATTATTTTTTGTTCACCTTGTCACCACAGCAGATTGTGATTTGTATTATTGATTTGTGCCAAATGCCCTTCTGTTAAACTGTTGTGCCAGTGATTAAAAATAATGTACCAAGTTTGATTTATTCAGGAAAATATTAATTAAAATTATGCAACAGTTCTGACAGTATTATTGTTTGAGAAGTGTTTTTGCTTTGATAGAAACAACACGATCATTTCACACTAAAACTCCACAAACATGAGGAGTAACCACGACGTAACCAAAACAGCCAGCTAAACCTGCTGTCGAAAATAGCATAATTCAAACGCAGACTCCTAATGTACATGTTGATACATAGAAAAGTAATAAGAACATAGAACAGGTAATTTGCTGTTGAATAGTTCTTTGGCGGAAGGCACTGTCAGTATTAAAACATATTCAGTATGAATTTCAGGGGAGCTTTGATTTATTTACTTCAATTTTACAGTAAAAAAAATTGTACAAAAGCAATCAAAGACTTGACGTCATGGTTTATCGCAAAATCATGGCAGTCGCTGACCAAATCTCACCTGTGATCTAATTTTGTGAAAGTACACTCCATCTCAAGTTCTGTTGCTTAAATATATAGTGATTAAAACCTTTGTTTTTTGTATTTTATGAAACATACTAAACTACATGCACGGGTAGCACCATATACTGTAGGATGAGGTGTGTGCAGGTGGTCTCTTTGTCTTCCTGTATCCTTCTTAATAGCATAATAATGTTATAATAGATAATAACATAATAATCAATGTGTGAGACTAGAGACACGGCAGAACTTTCTGCATACTTGCATAGAGCATGGTCATGAGTGATACTTCAAGAACCAATAAACAGCCAGTTGACGGCCAAACACCCCACCATTTTTAACATTAATTCATGTGTAATTAGCTTCTTGATGGTTTGTTTTCCCCTTAGTAATGTTGGTTGTAAACAGTATAAAAACTCTGCATGATTCCGATGATTGATATTTATATATGTGTATATATAGTGCATTTTGAAGGATAAATTCCTCATTCACATGACCATGCATTTGTTAAATAAGAGAGACTTATTCTTAGGTCTTAAACATGGGGGCTTTGTGGTTGTCAAGGTCAAAGTGGAGACACCGAGACTGTGGAATTTGTCGTGTCCACCCCCAATCTAAATGCTAGAGAACTTAAACACCACTGAGTTGAGGAATTCACATCGGCAAGCTTATAGGGTAATATGTTACCGTTAGAGCAGGAGCCTAATTATAGTCAGTATGATAGAGTGGTCTAACAAAGAAGGCCTTATGATTAAACACAGCATACATGTAAGCATCACTTTACATAATATTATCAGTATATATAGCCTGCAGAGTTTAGAAATTTCAACCACATTCCTGCTGGTAGGTGTATGGCATCCAGTTTTAGTATTAGAGCAGTAGAAAGTTTCATGGTGTTAACACACACATATGGTAACTAATGGCTAACTTTTTACTTTAACATTAGCTAAAGATACAACAACAGATACAAAAATATTTACAAAAAGAAAAGAACTTAAGTAGCCCACAACTCAAGCACACTTGGTATACACTGGAATATCATTCTTTTAAACATCAGGGCCTGATCTTACATGCTATTTAATTCGAATTGGTCCTATTTTCTGAAACATCCGTTACAATGTTTTGGTAAGTTGTTCCAATTCAATGTAACTACAAGCTGCGACTGTAATGACCAAAAAACTCAAGGGCTGGTGTCCGCATACATTTCGGCTATCTAGTGTATGTCTGTTTGCCAGTTTGTCTGGTCAGGCGGGTTTGTTTAAATAAGACTTTATCATCCTTGCACGAGATTGGTTTACCCTTCAGCTTGTTGCCCTTTGACCCTGAGCACATTCTTTGAGTAGGGTGTGAGGTGAAGTGAGGAATTCCTCTGAAGTTGACTTAATAGCTTGGATGTTTTTTTTCTTCTCTGGATGAAGAGTTAGGGTAACAATATATCAACAAGTCTTGGAGACTTATATGTGACCCTGCCGATGAAACCCCCAGCTAAAGCTGCCAGATCTAATTATGAGATAAAGAACGTCAAAGTAAAATGGTGAGAAAATGATGAGTTTTTAGAATTTGATTTCTAACATAATAAATAGTGGCATTTGTGACATTGTTTACCGTACATTTGACCTTTTTACCAGTTTACCTTACATTCGAGTTTGTAGAAATTAGAAATCAATGTCTTTTATATGACTTTATGTGTAAACACCACTGCTAATTTGGTGTTATTGGGTTAAGGAACTTCTTTTCTATCATTATAAAATGGATACAGACGTTAACACCAACTCGAACCCGCTACAGTCATGTTAGTTCAACAAGAAGTATGTGAGTAGCTCCTCCATTCATTTCAGTGGAATCAGGATGTTTGGAATATGGATACCCCGACAATATAATTTAATAAAAGTCACTTTTAACCTCTTTGTACACATGAAATATCAAATAGAATGTATTTTTATTTAATGAATGAATATGCCCTGTATTTTGTGACTGTAGATTTGTGTGTATGTATGTACAGACAGAGAGATAGATTTTTAGTGCATGCTCATTGAGGGTCCCAACCCTGGGTTGTGTCAGGAAGGGCATCAGTCGTCGTACTGACTGTCCCATATTGACCAGGGGTGTCCAAATTATTCCGGAAAACAGTATCTGTTCTGGAAAATCTGTTACCCGAAAGATATCTGTCATCTGAAACTTTTTAATCATCTTTAGAATGATTAAATTATATTTAACACACTTGTGTCTTACAAAAGTCCTTAGTCTCATAGAAGCCTAAACTTATACCCCTCACCTCCCCAGGAATGTGGGGCATGTGCCGGAACGTGGGGCATGCGCTCACTAGTTTAAAAAAAGAAAGAAAGAACGAGCGTCTGGGTGCTGGAGGTGGTGTTCCGAATATTCACAGGGTTCAAGAGTTTACTTCCCACCCAGATTATCTTCAGCAGGAACGCCGCACTGACCTCCTTCAACCGATACTCTTCCACACCAACCATTTAAGGGCAAAATCAATTGGACTTCGGATCTTCCTCGTCTCCTTCCGATGAAGCAGAAACCTGAAGATGTGAAGCTATGCTGAGAAGGGGGTGGGGAGGGGAGAGGTCAGGGGGCACAGGAAGAAGGGAGGAACAGTTTTTGGAGGAAGGTTGGGGAATTAGGGGTAAGAGAGAGAGCAATAACAAAAGACAAACATGCCACCCAGAACTCAAAGGTCCCTTTTAGTTTACACATTCAACTGATAAGAATGGTAGCTGAAAATTCTCTCTGTTTCAACTATTTCGGCTTATTATATTAGATCTAATATGTTTTAATAGTGATTTTTTTAATTGTTTATAATTGTAAATATTTTAATGATCATTAGCAACAATCAATAGTTTCATGTATTCAATTTACAGTTAGAAAAGCAATTGTAAGGGAAACAATTTAAAACTAAATTGTAAAACTAAAACTGTTTTACTTCAACACAAACAAGAGACTTTTATTATGCTTGTTAAAACGGTTATGATTTATGAGCAGGAAATAAATGTTCTCTAAATAGATCTATTTAAATCTTTCGGATTAATTTGATTCCCTTTGTTATTTCATGATTAAATTCAGAATGTTTGGATGATTTTAGGAAACGTTTTTGTTATTGTTTTTTTAAATATCATAAATTATGCTTTTTTTAAAGCACATAATCCTACTGATACGGCTGGGAGATATTTTGTAGAAAGTTTTATTTTAAAAATAATCAGGACATGTTTTGTTCTATGTTTAAATCCCAAATAATTATAAAAATTATACAATTAAATTATATAAATTATTATTACTATAAATGTTTGTTGTTGTGGCTAAAATTTAAATCACACACTGCTAAAAATATTAAATATAATATATAAAATATGAAGATATTTATTAAATAACTATAATTAACTTTAAATCTACCAAAAATTCCCAGTCATGATTCTTTTAAATAATTTAATTGTGTAACATAATAACTAGCATCATCATATAATAATAGAATGATAATAAAATACTTCATTAAGTTATAAATTACAATTCAAAATACACTGAACTGAAAACGTCAACATGTCTTATTTAAATTCTTATGTGACGACTAAATCATTATTAATTGTATGAATTAATAAGCAGTGAGTATTATGATCTCAAACATACATATTATACATCTTTAAACAAGCTTCTGAAAACACCTGGATAAATGATTTACATTCACATTTAGTTTTACTGATATTAGTTTTGTTTACTAATTTAAAAAAGGTTTAGATTTGAAGATAAATCAAACCTTTTTGAGTTATTAATTTTAAATGATTAAAATATAATGGTAAAGACTTCAGACAAGAACAAACATCATGTCTCAAAACAAGAAACCGAAAGATACTTTCATAGAACACTTTTAGACAGGTCAAATAACTTGTGTAGATCCGTTACCCTGTCATATACACATGTATTCATTAATCAGTAATAACATGCTTTTCTTCATTTATGTAGCATTATGTAGTATTTGTGTAATATTATGTCATATTTATGTAGTATGCAAAAACACAAACTTCTGTAAGGACTCTTTAGACATTGGAACACTTTCAGACAGGTGAGGCTACATCTGTCTGAAAGTGTCCCCCCGTCTGAAGATGTTTCTTCTAACAGAAGCCTGTATTTTGGCAGGAGAACAGATCTGGACAGTGTTCCCCTGCTTTCCTGATCAGGTCCTCTACCAAAGCACAGGCTTCTGTTACGAGGAACACCATTAGATAGATCAAATTCAAATTCAATAGACAACTGTTTAAAAGTGTCCCCCTTGTGTTGTTGCTTTGACATAAATGAACAAACATTTACAACAGTAATGAATACATGTTTGACCCACATCAGAAATAGATCCCAAAAGAAGCTGTATATGGCAGAAGCAGGGGAACGGAACTGGTTCTATTTCACTTGTGTGAAAGTCGTCCATCCTTCAGAAGCGTGTGTGTTTTATATACACCTACATGAATACAAAACAAAGACACCATTTTACCTTCATCAAAATAATTTAAGTGAATGTTTCATTCATTTCAGTTGGCTAACATATAACAACAATAAAACTCATACGTGTCTCAATAAAATGTATTATTTATTGTCTGTAAAATACACAAATCATGCCCTTTTCGATTGTTTTTAGCTAAAATATTATTCTGTACAAAACCCGTATGAACCTTTTTCGTTTTTAAGGTGGATTTTGAAACTTTCAGGACATCTGTGTGGGTTTCTGCTTTTGTATTTTCAGCGCTTGGCTGCAAAAAATTTTCATGAATGTGTGTATCCATGTACTGACGAAACATCAATTGGAGGGGGAACTAAATTGGTCACAGCACTGTGACTGTGATGTTCTCCCATTTATTTAGGTTTTCTGCATTGGATGGAACTGTATGAAAACTAGGTACTTACTGGAGGCTTCACATAAAGATACACAGCATTAGTGCTGTCAGCTCAACTGAGACATTAACACGACTTCATTAAACTCATATATAATACAACAAAGTGGATAGCGGAAGTGGTGGAGCTGGCTGAGATTTTTCCGGAAATACGTCAGCAACCCTGCATGCATATAGTCCATTGTATATTATATTTAAAACACTCAAATGAATCATTTCTTTTTTTTAAAGAACTTGTTGTTTTACATCAGCCTTCTTTTATTCTCTAAACAGATTCTCTAAACATATATTGTATGATTTATATTGTATGTATAGTATTGTAGATTGTATGATATATATATTTTATTATGTCTGGGCACTCATAAAAGCATTTCACTGCCGGTTGTACCATGTTTGGCTCGGCATGTGACAATAAACCATGATTTGATTGGAGAGTGATTGGGTAAATGTGTGAGTAAATGAGATGACTGTCATATATTAATTATTTTTGACCAATGTAAATGACAAAATTTTATTTTTAATCTATTTCCTCTGCACATGTTGGTGTCCTGAAGTGCTTAGAAAGCTTGTTTGTTTATAAGGTCTATGTATAAATGCTGTTATAAAGTTTTATTCAAGTTAAATTGCATTAAGATAAATGATTAATAAAAAGTAAAAAACATAAACACGTTAAGGTGGTTTGGACTTGAACAGTATGAGAGAAAGAATAATCCTGTACAACTTTTTACATTTCATGTTCTAGCAGCATTTATATTATTATATATTGAATTATGTTATGTTTCAAATGTGTATATTTGATATTTTGGTTGTTTTTGTTGAGTTTATAGCCACTGAAATTGCCTTTTAAATTGTTACCTCAAAATACTAAATAAAACCTAAATCATAATATTAATTAAATATCTTAATAACCTATCACAATAGTGACAATGATAATAATGACAATAGTGTTGTGTTGTTTTATTATACCAAGATGTCATTTCTGTTCCAGAAACCATTAACACATTTATTAGAAATTCTCTTCTTAATGAATATTTTTATAATACATTAAAGAAATGTTTAGATTGATTAGAATAAGTTTCTACATTTCTTAGCTCAGGACGAAACATAAAAAGGAGAAAAGGAACTGGTTCCTCCCATTTTCTATAGAATTCTCTATAGATCCCTATAGAATCTGTGCCCCGTCATTACATCAAACACTTTCTTCTGATGAACTGGACAATCAGATCTGTTCAGATGTCAGGAGGGAGCGAGTGATGGGGAATGTGGGCCTTTTCCCACCACACAATACTATTATTTCAGCTCCCTTGACCAGGAATGCCAGATTTTACAGCCCACTAGCCTCCTCTGACTGTCAGTCAAAGCACAATGAGCAGGCCAGGATCCTCCCTCTCTGATTTAGGCCCACCCTGGAGCATCAGAAGTCCTTTCTCAAGTGACAAGTCTGCACCCTCAAGTATTAGGTCCCTTTAATCACTAAGACACCATTACATCAACACACACACACACACACACACACACACACACACACACATAGTGAACTGAACTGCAGATGATATAGACAAAGTCTGCGAGGACACTGTGGATATATCCTGAAAATCAGAACTGAAATCTCTGAACTTGTTTACTTGTTTGTTATCCTTTTCCATCGAAATGAACATGTTTTGAGTATTTTGACTATGTGTTTTAGAGAATTTTTTTGTTTAAAACAACAGCACAGAAATACAGTGTAAATAATACACATTACCTGTCAATATAAAGACATAATCAATAATATGTTTTTTAAGTGGAATGATCATATGCTTTTCATCTTACATTTATTTGGATTACCTTACAAAGGTAATTCATTTGCAATTTTCAGTACAAGGTTTTAATGAACAGAAAGCAATCGCTTGAATTAAAAACTGAACTGGTGTGAGTGTTTAAATGTAAAAGAAAAAACATAAATCAATATGCTTAGTATTAAAACAAAAAATACAATTGAAATTTTAACTGAATAGTGACAATAATTAAATTGAGCTTATTCTGACTCAGATTTTGTTTGAATTTAGTACAGATAAAAAGTACAAATAAAGATAAATTAAGTGTACAGTTTATACATTTAAATTTACATCATTTTTTAAATTAGTGGGGACGTGTGGATTGCAAAAGGTTAAGGAATATGTTCAGTGTTTTTACAGTTGTTCATTAGATTAAATTCAACTTTATTGTCATTAGAAAGTACAAGTAGCCAATTCAGTGCAGTAGAATCTTACATATACAGTTAATTTGCTAAGACAAAATAATAAAATCTAATCAAACAGGGATATGAGAATTATTTACATAACAAAGCAGCATCTTGCTCAAATTGTTACGGATATTATAAGTAATAGTTCAAGAAACAATACAAAAACAAATAAATTACAAATAAGTTTTCCATTAAGTAAATACTGATTATATTAATTGCAAAAGAAAACGGTAGAACGGTGTAAGATAGATATTCACTAAATGCAATTTATATACTGTACATAATTTAAACTGAATTAAAATTAAAAGCTAAATGAACACGTTGTCAAAAAACATATCCTCATTAGCACAGACTGTATTTTTGGTTTCTCTAGTGAACACAAGTAGATTTTCACTATAATAAACAAATTTCGTTCACATTTAGTAAATATACCCAGGAAAGTAAACTAACAATTATTAATTGCAACTATTTATTTTTAAGTTGAAGTCAAATAAACCCACCAAGTTGGGTTTTTAATCACGCTATTCTACACATAGTGAGTCCAAAATCCCACTATGCTCACTACGTAGTGCACTAGTTATGATGTTTTGTATTTTATAGATCCTATGAAATATCACATTTAATCATTATTAACAGTGCAAGTTACAAACATTTTGCAGAAATGAATTCATTACGCCAGAATAAACCGAAATCAATGCACTATTAATATTTGGTTTATTGTCTGGTGTAGGTTGTTAGGAGAAGCATTGGGACGCGACCACTACGCCAAAGCTTCTGAGTAAAATTGTGAATGAAACACGTGTCCATTCATATATGGGCCAATTAAAAAGAGAGTAGAGGGTGTTGGTACGTTTTGACCAATCGGAGACGGTTAAGGTGTTCAATCAAGCCAATAAAATAACGAGGCGGAACAAGCTGTAGCAGAGATAGCCAATCAAACTCCGGTATGTAAATGACCACTGCCTGTGGGCAGGTTCTGATGTAAACTAGCCAAAGATGGAGTCTGTGTAATGAGGCACAGAACTGGGAGAATTATGGAAGTCATTTATATTATTGTTTGTTATTTGTACGGTAGAAAGTTGTAAACTTTAGTAATACACACGTGTAATACACACCTGCTCAGTATTTCCTGTAGATGGCAGCTTTTTAATGAGTTTTTCATTTAAAATTCACATTAGATTACAGACAAAAAACAAGTTCATTAATTACAGCTCTTCTGAATAATAGATCTGAATAATTAAAGACCAAGTTAATCAAGTTAACATGATTTTGTTTTGGACTTGGCCACTGCCAAATGGATGAAAAGTCATAAACTTGATTGTCCGAGTGCCGAGTGTCTTCTGAATCTCTTTCTGTCCTTAAAAAGATATTAAAAACGCACCTATTTACCAACCACACTTTACATTAGCTAACTCACTAACACTTTTTAAGGCATGAACATTTACACAAGGTTTTTCAGATTCTGTATCTTAATTTGTTGACTATTGACTAACATAATGTTTATAATGTTTACTAGTATAAGACAAATACTGAGAATGTAAAATGTGCCTGGAATCCTAGATTCAAGAATATATACAGCACCCAAACCCCTAACAGCTGTACTGTTACTAGGACTGGCCACTGCACCGGGCACGAGTGCTCAGTGCTGCTCCCTAGCGTGCATATATATATATATATATATATAGACAAACACGCCCATTGGTTTTTACAACCCAATAGTTCAATGTGGATGGTGATATTTGACCCTTTGGGCGTTCCACAACGCCGAAAAGGCGCTCGTTCCATTTCGCCAGTGCGCTCTTGAGTGCGGAAGTGCGCGGTTTGAGACGTGACCCGAGATTCCACCCAGCTCAGTTTTGTACCATTCATGAAATTACGGCGGGTGGTGTTGCATGGTCGGGGAGGAACGGGAGCAGTCGGTGGACGGTTCGAAGCTCGTTTTGCCGGATTGATTGCACGGAAATGGCGGGAGTGTGTCGGTGTGCACGCGGCCGCTTCCAAACATTCGGTACGAGGAGCAAATGCACCAAAAACCTGCACGGATTTCCAGTGCAGTTCTCATTAAAACCAGTTGCATTTCCGATTGTGTTTGGGGGGGTTTGTAAGGGCCTGTGTGGGATCAGGTAAGAGAATCTTTAAGTCGTTTAGATATTTTAAGCTTTGCTTTCGGTCTCAGGAGTGCAGAACTGTGCAGGTTCTCACATCCAGCTTCAGTCTGTTCAGTTTATTTCAATCTAAAATTCAATCCGATTAGGATCTGTTAATCTAATTTGTGCGGGTAATTTTCATAATTAATTAACGCCCATCTTTAATTATTAGCATTAATTAAACGAAAGCAGAGCGGACGACTCTGATTCATTCCGATTATGCGAACTGGTATTAATTTAGTACAATATAAGTTTTGCATTATAAACGGGAATAAATGAATAAAAATACGCAATAAACAAACACGCAATAAAAACGAACGGTTTGATTTGCGTGTCCAATAATGTGGAACTGAACACCGTCCATTTGTACATTTTGTTCTTTCTCAGGAAAATGGATCTAGATTTGTGGAAAAAAGCTCAAGTTACATTTCTATTTTCTTTATCCAACAGACTGGTCTCTTGTAAATTGTAAAAAAAAAAATACAAACTTAATTTTATGTATATTGGCAATTAATTGAAACATTTTCCTCGTTTATAAGAACTCCTGGTGTTGATTGAATCACACATCCTGGTTTAACTTAGACGTAGAAGTTAAACTTTATTCTCTTAATATTTTCACAATTAAAAGAAAAAGAGAGAAGAATGGAATGAAATTTAAATAAATTAGAATTGTCTGTTGTTTTTTATCTGAGTCCAACTTGGACATTTTGTTCTTTCAGTGTGTACGATGGGAGTATTTTGATGTGTGTGAGGGAAGACACCATTCTGCTCTCCAGAACTTCGAATCTTTATTAAATAACAGTTTTGATTTGTTTCCTACGTTTTTGATGGTATAAAAGTTTACAGTTCAGTTGTAAGCGAACCCCTAAACTATGTGAGCTGTTTGGTGGAGAACTTGATGGGCTCATTTGGGACTAAAAGTTAATTCATCTCATAAAATTTCATCTCTTTGTTTTGGCATTATACTACACTGAATGAATTGAATCTGTTTATGATTACGCGTCTAATTAAATAGACACTTATAAACATATTAAACTGGTAAAATCTTAAATCAAACTAGTAAGAAATATACTGCAGAAGTTAGATTGCTTTTTAAAGCTCTGGTTTAATTCTCAATTCATCTACAATCATTCTTTCTTTGCATTTTATGTTTTAAACATGTCAGGTGTGAAATCTTATGTCTGGTAAGACTTTATTTTAATAGTATTGTTGTAAGATGGAGGAAGTTATTTTCCCTTAATATTTACACTGTTAATGGCTTTAATACTATATATCAGATATTAAATAATAAATTACACAAATCTAATCTGTGCAACTCAACCATGTGTTATTTATTTATCAGGCATGAATGTGAGATTAAACAGTCTGTGCTAATTACAAACACACCAAACATAAATCTTCACACTATACATTTTTTCCATTATTTTAAATGTAACTAAGCAGACTGAGGGATGATTTACAGTCTCTGCATTCCTGGAGTGGACTGAAACAGCTGGATTAAAACCACATTGTTTAAAACATGGTCAATAAGAATCAAAATTGCTAAGATTGCATCTATTCGTGTTTGCATTTGTGCTTTAATTTTATTGACTTTTTCACAGGAACAGATTAATACTGAACTGTTCATTATTAATAATTACATCCAATCTAGCAGCTGTTCATTATTTTTATGCTCTTATCAGTACATGCAAACACCGACATACCGAAACTGAAGATGTGTGAACACTTAATGTTTAGTTGTAGACGTATAAGCTGAGCAGTTTTAATCTTACTGAACTTGTGCAAAGTCCCTTTTATTAAAACAGATACTGTCATTTTGTTTAAATGTTTAAACGAAGAATTTAACGTTGAACTGTCTCAGGATGTAGACCGCACAAAATGCCTTTTTAATTCACTCTGGTCAGTGTACATACATTGATCGTCCAGGTTCTGTTTGTAATTACTTATATTAAAAATAGTTAATTTTGTTTGTTTTGCATGGAATGTAAAAGTACAGCATAATAAATTTATCATACGTATTTGTATACTTTTACTTATTTACATGTTGAGCTTTCATGACTTAATTTCATTACAAATGATTGGTATAATTTCTTTTGTGCTGAAAACATAAAAAAATAATAATAAGTAACAATTATTTATTCATGAGTGTACTAAATGTAATTATTTTGGATTTATTATGTACAAAAGTATTCAGTTCTAATGCACAGCATATATAAATGTACTTGTTTACTGCCTGGGATATAGAGTGATTAGCGAAAACGGTCTATTAATAAAACATAAAAATGATGCAAATTTCAAGTTATAAAAAAAATTAAAGCTCAACAATGTATTTATGCATGTACTATAAACCATTATACACATTTTTGCAGTGGCCTTTTCTGCCGTGCAAGTTTGCATGGTTTAAGTCTCAATTTCATATGCATTTTTTAAAAATTGTGATTAATGTAGATCTGATTGAAAAGCAAATGTAAAAAGTTTATGAATTCTGAATTGTAATACGAATGTACATCGGATAAAACATTACACTGATATTATAGAGGTATAATAGGTTTTGAACTAAGTTCAATCATTTTAATATAAACCGTTAAAATTACAGTTGGTATAAATTTTTTGGCTTTGTACATGTATTTATATGGTTTAGAGCTACCTCTCTCTCTTTGTGTGTGTGTGTGTGTGTGTGTGTGTGTGTGTGTGTGTGTGTGTGTGTGTGTGTGTGTGTGTGTG
>JAOTRQ010066941.1:0-12884 GCA_028565875.1 Hoplisoma paleatum
CGACCAATGGAATTTGGCCGACTAGTAATTTTTTCGGTCGACCAACAAATAATCGATTAATTGCAGTCAGCCCTAGTAAAAACCACTCATATTTGTATAATCATTGGATTGCGTTCACATGAGCGTTCTTATGACATGTTTACAATTAAATTTGCATGCATCATTACTACTCGGCTAACTGCGAGCAAAGTAACCAAAAACTAGTTTCATCTTTGTTAATGAAATTATAAATCTTCGTTTGTCTTTATTATTGCTTGTTTGCTTATTTATTTATTAACGTCATGTTTTACACTTCTAGTTAAACGAGTCAAACACAGTTTCGGACAATTTTGTATCTTCAATTTGCATTTCCAGCATTTTGTAGGAAACCAGAGTACCCAGATGTAACTGGAAATCGAACCCAGGACTTCTTGCAGTGAATTGACAGTGTTGAACCACCAAGCCACCATCCCGCTTCTGTTTCTCTTAAGATTTGTCTTGCTGTGAAAGGTGTAAATCATGAGTTTACCGTATTGCATCTAGATTGTGGTATTTGTTGTTTGTTTACTTTGTGTCTGAAGGCGTTGTTGTTGTTTTACACAAGGCGTAGAGGTCAAGACGTGATCGCTGTGATGGTGAAGGAAAAACGTGTGAAGATTGAATAACGCCACTGAAGATGTGAAGAAATATGTGATCGGTGTAATAAATCAGAACTACCCGGACTGATTTTTGCTACAGAAACACACTCGAGTCTGTAGTGTGTGTAACTGAAACATACCAAAGATATGAAGGGAGATTGCATGGAGTGTAGGAGGCATCTTAATTTAGTCTTATTTACCACCCCGGCTCAGCGATGGCGGTCCGTCGTACATTAGGCCGCATTTCGGTTCAGAGAGCACCGCCACATAATTGCTATGATTGTAGCAGATGATATCAGACCTGCCTCCAGCATGCAGCGAAGAAGAACTATTTTAGCCGTTCAACATTTCATTAAAGCTTTAAATAAAGAGTTTATATGCAAACCACTTTTATCCAGTGGCTTTTTATACACTGAAGAAAAATACGAAACGCCCAGCATCGTTCACTCCAATGACTCTAGACAAGGGGCAGACCTTCATACATGGAGACAGGGTGAACAAGATAGAAAATAATACAAGACAAGAAACACAATCCAAGCTAATAGCTAAACAAACACAACTGTAGCTTAGTGCTAACCTATTTTAATAAGGTTATGGTTTACACTTCTATGTAACACCCATGACAGGATACGGTATCTTCAGTTTTTGCCCGGAGCAAACCCACTGCAGACATGAAAAGAACATGCAAACTCCACACAGAACGCCCCCAGGTGTACCCGGGAAGGCCGTGACATGACAGTGTTAAACCATTAAACCATCCTGACCTATGAAAAGCTAACAGGATAAACAAAGACCAAACAACCAGAACAGATGCTGATTTATACTTCTGTGTCGACTCCATCACGTCAACTACGTTGTTTCACTTTTATTTGAGCTCATATCACCCACCATACAATCACCATCAGTAATTCACCACCACAACACTAGAGGGCGTCGAGTTTCTGAGGGTTTTGTTACATTTGTGTTAACCCACTGTTTGTTTTCCACATGATAATGATTTATTCTAACACACTACTATAAAGAATTTAGTGCTCAGGGCAAACTACACACTACATTATAGTGCACTTAAGGTACATGTGCCGTTTGGAACACAGCTTGTTTGTTACAGCTGGGTGGTGGACTGACCTCCCTAAAGAACAAGTGCCTGAAAGAAATAAACTGTGTACATTTTTTATCTGTTCCTTTGCCCAGATTCTGTGTTCAAGAAACATTCCACAGAAAATTGCATTTAAAAATGTAAAAGCCGAAAGATTTGTGGTCCGTCATGAGGCTGTACTTATAAAATATAGCCGCCGGTTTGGTCAGGGACTTTAGAGAATAATAAGCACCATCAAGTGTTAAAAAACATATTCTTTATAGAAACTCCAGATTGAACTCGCGCTAAAAAGTCAGATTCTGATCTATAGTTAGGTGAAACAAAGCACCAGCAAGGACGACGCACTTCTTTGGAGAGGCTGTGAACATTAATCAGAGGTTCGATGTTATGAAGTGACCGAGTCGTTATATTACAATCTTATACTTGCATGAGTGATTTTTGTGTTCCAGTTGATAAATAAATGTGCAGATGATTATTTGCATTCTTGGTTCCCGAGTTGTTTATTGTGTGTGATTCTCCTTTGTGTGCAGACGCCCCACGTAACGTTGTAGCTTAATATTTTATATTAAAAGTCTTATTTTGCTGCCAATGTTCTTAACATCATATAAAAACAGCAGTGTGTTAGCTTTGTGGTTATCGAAACGTCTTCAACTGTTGCCTTGAGTCTAGAATTACAGAAAATGCTAACAATAGCGCAGAAGTGGCGTTTTTATCTCCCAAACACACCTTGGAAGGTATTTTGGAAAGCAATATTCCCTGCAGAGCTGATTATTTCAGCGTGCAAACAGACTAGCTGTGTAGAGGAAGCTGATAAACCATCTAAACGAAACCCACACGTCTAGCTCTGGTAGATCCAGGCGTCTCTTTTGGGAAACAAATATCATAATTGTCCTCTAGAAAGGAAGGTTAGTTGGAGTCTGAGGATCAGGGGGTATGGAAATCTAGCAAAGAAAGGGTTTTAAGGTTATGGGCACAACTACACAACATAACTACATGACATTCTTATTTTCTCTCACAGGTTATGATGGAACACTTCTAGTCCAGCAAATCTACAAAAAATACACTACATTCCTCAATCACCAAGGGGGTTTACTTCAGTCTTGATAATTCTTGGAAAATTTTAGTTTTTTAAACAAGTAAACATGCCGACTGATTCTAACTTTAGTACTTAAAGCTCTCATTCTTCAATCATTAAGAGATGAGAAGTCATCAGTGATGCAGAAACACGACTGATAGGTTCAGACTCGATCGTTACTCGATGGTGCTTCGTTATTTCATTAAAACATCATTTCACAGATAAACAGTTTTGGCAGGCGGCTGATGAAACATCTACTAGGAACCTGAAAACACAACCAGATCTTCACTGCCAGGGATACGTGGAGTAACGTTTGAGTTCTCTCACAAAAAAAATGTCTTCAATTATTTATCAAAAGTGAATGGATCCATTTTTATTTGATGTTCCACAAACAGACAAGATGCAATATATATATATATTTCTTTCCTTCTCATTTAAAAAACGTCTTACTACTTTGTATCATGATTATATATATATATATGCATGCCACCATATATACAACTAGCTTGAAGGTCGTACAATCGTTTACATGTGATGTCAGAAATGATCAGATACATCACAAAATCACGATCATAACAACAACGTTGTACTAAAACTCTGTGTTTAGCCTCGACATCGCTGCTCATTACTGCAGGTGAACTTCAGAGGTTCAGATGGAGCCGCAGCGGCTGTTTGCCAGCGTAGTAAAAGCTGCCATCAATTCTCTAAACAACCCCAGCATTCAAACGAGAACTATAAAAAGTTTCTAATGGACAGGAGTTTACAACACCTCCGAGCTTTATAAACCAGCGCCTGTCAGGTCCAGAGAACGCGTGAGCTTCTACGCGGCCGTAAAGACACGACGAAGACGTGATCAGTATTACACGTTGTTTAATGTCTAAAGTCCAGCCATCACTTTGATTTACTGATTTACACTGATTTATTCACATGTGCTATAAAACCCCAATAGAGCCTAAGTATGCAATGTGGCCGCTTTGTAAAGATGGCAGATATAAATCAGAAACTTTGTAGTCCTCTATCCAACATGTCAGAGTTCTGCAACAGGTCTGGCTGTACTTGAAGCTTCTAGAACTTTCTTTTATATAATACACTGACCACTCACAGGTTCTAGTGATGTGAATGTGCTGGCTTTTTATATAATGTTCTGGATCTACTAACAGGCTCTAAAACCTTCTCCTAATGTACTCACTGGTTCTTGAGAATTCTCTCATGATGTGCTAACTCAATATATAATGTGCAGGTTCTATTCACAAGTTCTAGAACATTCTCTCATATAATGTGCTACATTATATCTGCTTTCACAAGACTGACCAGGAGCGTAATCTGTAAAAAAGCCTCGGTTCATAACACAACAATGTTATAACTGACGGATCTCTATCTCTGAGTTTATAGTCTAAAACCCATGTTTAGGACGTCAGACTGAAACGTCTCGGCCCATGACGTAGATACTGTGTGATATAAAATGTATTTTAAATAAATGTATTAATGGCAGCAGACGCCATCGCTTCCATCTGAAACGACAACCTCAAAACACTCCTGGTCTCCCTGTGCATGATTGCATTTATGTGCTCCATTAACAATGGCCAGATGGAGTGTATTAGCTTTGACAGAGGAAGTGCGGAACTCTTCTGAGGACAAATGAAATGAGTCACGGATCAGCCGGAGCGGACCTGATGGATGGGACCGGACGCTTATTTGCATAAGTATATTTGATGGCACTATTAACAGTGCGGTAAATTGGAAATGAAATAACGTAGGTGCCGCGGTCCTGGTGCCCGCCAAGGTCAGGCTCTTCATGTTGGTGTTCGGTGTCTTGTTTCTAAAAATAGATGCACAATAATAAATGTGTAAAATGCAGATTGTTGTAAATAGAAATAAGAACAGAAGGATCATTAATCAGCTTTTTCCATCCTGTGAAATGTCCCACATTGTTTGGAATAGACCGTGATCGAGTCCTGACCCTTTAATTCCTCAGACTTGAACCCAACTGAGCCTCTGTAATGCCACATTATGGACAGTTCCAGCAGAGGTAGGATGCACTAAGATCAGCATGGCTTCAGATAGCTGTGACAACCCACCAGACATCCAGAAGACACCACGCACACCAGTCACTTGCTAACTAGCTAACAGACACATGGGCAAACCCGTTCAGGTCTTTTCATGTTTTTCATATGTTATTGATTATTTTCATTTACATGCTCCTGGTGCTCTAAACAAGCTCAGTTTGATTTTCTTATGGAAAGTCCATTTACAACATATTTATCAACTAAACGAAATATTTTTATGACCCAAACATAACAGAACGTTAAACCAGTTGTTCTAGAGCCGTTCTGTGCTAATCTATTGGTTCTTGGTCTCATTCTTCTGAAGCATCCTTAACAATTATAAAAGTTCTGTTTAAATTAGTGTTCTAATAACCTTGTTAACATCATAATTATTATTACATTACGTGTTTCAAATCATCTTAGCTAAAGCAGTTTCATTATAAAGTAAATCTCCGTTCACAGATCTCAATAATCTGTACAGTTAGGACGTGAAATAAAAACCAATGTGTGTCCCTAATAGGATTAAGTTCTGGTAACAATAGATGATTGATGGATAAACAAATACTGACAAATATGTTTTTAACCTCTAAATTATAAATATTATAAAATTATAAATACTCAATATTAAGTTTATATCCAGTATAAAGCGCACTAAAATAAAAAAAGTTAAGCATTTATTTTAAAATGAATTATCTTTAGTATTATAATCGCCATGCTGTGATTTAGGACTTACTAATTGAGCTCATTAAAACTGAGACTTTGCAGCCCATTAAAGTTTCTTTATAACAAATCTAATCTGCTGGCTTCACTAGATTAACAGCATCAGCAAGTTAAATCATTTCTCACAAATTCTTTAAATATTTCAATATTTCAGCAGCTAGAAACAACTTGCATTTACTACCAAACATTTTTCATATTTTTCTTCTGTAAATTGATTCATTTAAATCCAGGCATAGATGTCCTAACCGAATAAATGAGAGTACGGCACCCCTTTGTTTTAATGGTGCTATTATAATTTGCCTCCGTATCTTCAGGTGAAACGAGCTTTACGCCCCGCTGAATGAAGAACACAGAAATAATTGATGATGGCGTAGTTTATTCTAAACTAATTAAAAAAAGCAAAGTGAATTCAAGCTGTGTTAATTGGCTTTAGCTGCTGCACGGCATGGGTGTCAGTCTTGTTCGCTTCGGAAAATGTTGCTTACGCTCCTTGTTATCACTTCATTTTGAAAAATGCGTAATTAGGAATTGCAATGAGAGCAAAAAACAACAACAGCTAATTTTGTAAGCAACTAAATAAAGAAGGTTGTCGACATATTACACTTATCAACTTCCTTCCTCCATCCGGCTGGGATTCGAACTCAGAACCTAATGACACTGTTGCAGCTCCCATGCACAATACGCCTGGTAATGAGTCGAGTTTCTTAAAGACACTTAAAACAAGTTACGAATTTGAATATTAAGGGTGAAGAATTAAGAAGCATTAAGAATGCTGCAGGGCCCAATAGTGGCAAAGTGGCACCATGGTGATATTCTTGGATATAAACCTACAACATTGTGAATAATAATCCCTCAAGTAACAGACTGAACAATAACTGATCCTGAAGACCCATGAAACCAGTCCTGTCAACTTACATAGTACAACTATAAAGTCCATAGTTACAAACACCAGTTTCTAAATTACAGGTTACACTGTCGGTGTTTATTACTTCCACAAAACGAACTGTAATAGTTTAGGGATTATGATGGTTCTAGGGTTCTAAAAAATATCATGTTTAAACATTTATAGTTTTTCATGTATTGTTTTTAGCGTTTATAACCAGTAGATGGCAGCACTCGTTTACTTCCTCTGTTAAAATTGTAGGACGATTATCAGGAGACGTTCCACAGATCTGTGTTTGTCTCGTCTGGGTTTCTGGGTAAAAAAAATTCCCTACAGACGTGTTTTTCACTTCAATTCACAAATGAATCCTTTCAGACTTATAATCCCTAAAAGATTGTGGACTGTAGACCTGATTGCACTTTCCAAAGAGAATTTGTGAGGTCCGGTGATCGTATCAGGTGCAAAGGCTGTTCAGAAGCATTAAAGTCCGTTTTCTGGCTGAACCAGGTCTAAGTGAAATTTGTAACTAAAATTGGCTTCTTAGAACTGGATCAGTTTTAATAATTGATCCCATAAACCAACATTGGCTTTAAAGCAATTCACGCCTGCTCTTAAAGAGAAGACCTGTGTGTGGAAGGTGGGTTCTGGGGTCGTATGCTATTGCTATAGACCCGTGAAGACACCATGTGCTTCCCAGTGCCTATGTCCACCACGTCCCTCCTTAAGGTTTCTCTGTCACAAATAATTAGCATAAGCTGTAGTGGCTCGGTCCTTAAAGAAAGTGAGAATGCAGACGGACTGCCGAGCAACAGGTGGCTCACAAGGTTCGACTAACTTTAGTAGCATTTATTCTGCTCCCCGTCTTTAATACCCAGGCTGAGCTGCTGGTTAAATAAGGCTCGGCATCTCAGACATCTTTAGCTGACTTTGGAAGCATGCCCGAGTGGGCATAATGTTTCAGCGAATATCCAGCTACCAGAATCCCTCGCTGCTGACAAGGTGCCAGGGGGCAGAGAGAAGAACCCTTTCTGTTTACCCCCTCCCTGTGGTTCCGGGCTGGTAGCTGTTCGTCCGACAGCGGTGCAAAAACAGACGGGGGAAAATCTGGGAGTCGGAGACCCAGCTGAAAATCACCTGTCTCAGCCATGGGTGCTTCTTATGGAAAGAAAGTAAGTGTGAGACTTGCTTTTACAGCCAAAAGTTTATCAGTTGTTGACAGATGAGGGTAGCGTGCTGCTCTCGGGTCGGGCCTGTTGGTACGTTGGACACAAGGTTGGTTGTTTATCTTGTGGGTATCGTGGCACACTGTGGGACCTAAATGACCATTTTCTGAAAGATAACATTACTTAACACACACAAAACTTTGGTATCATGGTGTCCATATGAAAAGTGTACAACTTGGACATTTGAACACACAAATCACATTAATGAGCACCTATTCCCATCTATATGTATTTGTTTACTGCCACGGCATCACGAATATACAGAACACAGTTTGGACGATGACTTGGAATTAATTTTCATGATCATATCAGTGCCTGTATAGAACGATCTAGCATGAAACACTCATTACGGTGATCATACAGACCTGGAACAGTGATTGTGTCTTGACAATGACACAACTAATTGAATGGTCAGATGTAATCCAACATGAGAACATGATGTGAGTTGAATACACTTTATTCCACATTCTAATAAACTGTATGGAGCTTCTGATTGGTTCTGAGGATCCTGAAATAAAATGATCTCATCTCATCATTCACCAGAGAAACTACATTCACAATAGTGTGTGTGATGGTTTAGTGATGCTCAGTAGGCCTACTAAAGCCTGGTGGTGACGGCTGACAGCTGCTATTAAGAGGGTTACTAAAGGATTATGGGATGTGTAAGGAGCTTTTCTACGACCCGGGAGGATTTGGTTCATATTTGATGGTCGGCTGAAGATATAAAACAACTCAGTTTCTGTTAAGGTGGAAAAACTATTTATAAAATAAAAGGTGGAAAAACAATTTATAAAATAACATGACCATGAGCATCCAATCACTAAACAATTCATACAATAGTGATTAATAAGATTAAGGTTTTGTTAGAAGGTCTTGTAGTCCACATGCTTGAAGAGGAAAGAACCTTCCCTAACTCTTTCTTAAAAGGCAGAATTGCTTTCTGTTATTAACAGATGTGACTGAAACATCTGCATTTAATAAAGAGATATTACAAGTTATAACAGGTCTGTGGTCTCTACAGTCAAGAACTTTTGTTTTATTCATTCGTAATAAAAAAGGTACTTTCATTACTTTTTTACGATGCTAGTAATACTTCTTATTTGATCTGATTTTACTCGATGATATTTTTATATATTATTTAAAAAATACATTATTTAAACCTGAAGGCTTTTGGAAACCTTCACAACTGAAATATCGTCCAGACATTTTTGTCATAATTGAGTTATTCACATCTTATTCTGTGATTTCTTAACATTATAAAAAATGTTTTTAGTTCTGAACTTAGAACTGCTCAAAATGCTTTATAATAACCGTATTATTACAAGGGGACAAGATATCTGACTAGTCTGCAATACATCGTTTGATTTGATTTTAGTCACTCACAGGGCGTAAGGTTAGTATAAGATAAGACAGATACGATTTATTTCATATAGAATTAAAATTAAAGTTACAGAGGATTCGACAGTGAGATAAAATGCTTAAAACGAGATCTGCAAAGTATGAACGGACATTCAACAAAGGGGTTTGACACGGTCACTGAATAAAAGTGTCCACCAGAGAGCAGGATTAGACCGGTTTGGACAGAAAGGTCCTTCAGCATCTACAGAAACACTGGAACAACCAAAAGTTGATGAAGCATTTATTAATCATAATTAGAAGTCTGTCGTAGAACATAGAACTGGGTCGTCGGGGGGGTTGCAGTCCTAAAGAAGGTTTGCAGTTTTGTCACTGAACCATACAAGAGAAACACCATCGTTTGTTATCGCTAGAACCTCCAGAGCTGCAGGAGGTTTTAATGTCAGTTTCTGGTTCTTTCATCTCAATAGGAGGGATCTTTACTGACGCTTCTCTCCTGAAGTCTTTCCTTCATGGAGAAACTTTAAACCTCATTACACTCACCGGGAGATTGGGATCGGGCATCTGCCGAGATGCCAGACCTGCTTTCTCATGTCATTAATGAATTTATATCTATCAATAAATACATTATTGATGCTTATTGAGACATCGAGAACTGGAGAATCCAGCATCTAACATTTAAAATCAAATTAAGAAAAAAAGTATTCAGCCATGTAAATATAAACTAACTGTTCATTTGGACTTCTCTCAGCTGTAGTATATGTTATTATTCACCGTCTGCCTTAAACATAAAGAAATCACACTAATAATAGTAAATGGGTTTTTAAATATTGCTATGAAATAGAAAATATTAATTTAGCTAAGATTATTATTATAGCAGTATAATCACTCAATCTACCCTAACAACACACCCTATAAAGTCCTATAAACAGTACTACTGGTTGTATTTCTGTATTACAGTCCCGGGTTCTGGAAGGATCTTGAATGTTCTGAGCCCCTCATCCAGGTCCGTGTTCTCTGTATTCGTGAGTAATTAGCAGACTCCTTCTTCCTCTCGTGTGGCCTCTGATAATTGTTGATGTTGTCTGGGACACCCGAGAATCCTGGGCTGCTTACCAGAGCATCCAGCCAGAACCCAATCCTATAAAAAACCTTTTTGTTTGCAACTTATTAGCGGGATGTTGTGTCGCCTGCAAATGTTCTTTCCAAACAAAGTAAATAAAACATGTCTGAGATCGGACGAGACCAGGAGAGAGGAGGTCTGGCGTTGGATTTTGTAACTGGATTGTTGTAGCATTTGGTTGGAAATGATGAGGGTTGTTTTTGGTAGTCGTGGTCACGCCTGGCTCACTTTGGTGTTTTGGTAATGTGAGATTGATTTGGCTGTGAGTTTTGGGTATCGGTCTTGATTTGATATTACGTTTCATTAGACTACATGTGAACACCTAAACAGGTCACCAGCCTGTTACAAATTATAGAGACAAACACACACATTTCAGTATCTTCAATAACCCTAAACCTGAATCGAACCTGAGACTTCTTGAATACGAAGCACTAAGCCCCTGTATTGCCCCAAGACAAACCCTGACCCCATAAGTCCCCAGATTCGAATCCAATCGAGCATTTGTAAGTGCACATCAATGTTCCGATTGGCATTATGGATCTCACACTCTCTATCCAACAGTTGTGAGATGCCCTGCAGTCAGCATGGCTCCAGATACCGGTGATGACATACCAGGACCTTTTTGAATCACTCGGAGAAACTTGGGAACTATGTGAATATGCCAACAGCACCCAGTCCGCTGGATTAAAGGGTAGCATAAGAAATGAGATGATGTAGGGCTGCATCTTTCGGAGCTGGATTAGTGTTCAGAATACAAAAGCAACATCAGAATGAGCGCACACAGACAGATGAGTGAATATGAATGAGTGAATGGATGAATGATGAATGGGTAAGAATACCCGAACACAGTGGGAGCCTTGTGTACCCAGCATGGACAAGATTTCCCTAGCAACCACCGACAATATCCATTCACTCAGCCCAGATCCCGTCTGAAGGACTTCGGCCCTGAGGCCCCCGGCAAGAAGTGCAGAGAATCACAGGCGTGGGGTGGGGGGTGGTGGATGTGGGACGGGGGTGTTCTTAAAGGAACTTGAAAGTGAGCAAGCTGTGCAACTTTCCTCTGAAGGAACTTGGTTTCCAGACACGAGCTCTTAGTGTTGGGTTTACAGTCTTAGATCAAAGCAACTATGAGGTCACAATAGTCATAAAAATGGGAAGTAAAGTCGGGAGGTGTGAACGTCTAGTAGCTTGGAATCTTCGCTTTTCAACACAAATAGAGAGGCTTACGTAACATGGAATAGAATTGAATAAATAAAGCACGACAGGGGTTCTCTGTCTGTCTGTCTGTCTGCCTGTCAGTCAATCCATTTGTCCTTTTTTTAATTTGCCTTTGTATCTAGCCATCCCCCGATCGATCTGTTCTGTTATCTGTCTGATATCGCTATGTAGTGTGAAACATATTCTATATACAAAAGCACTAAAGTAGGGTTTACCCAGAATGCACCAAGGTCACTTGACTTTCATCTGACCCATTTTTACTTGCCTCAGAACCAAGACTGGAGCTTCTCTCACCAAGTCACATTGTTCCAACCACACATTTCTTTCCTGTGTCTCACTGACAGGATGAATATTCATCGGGGCAGTCGAGTGTAAAAAGTGGACGATGTGTGACCGGCGAGGGTAAGTCAGCACTCGTCTTTCTTACCCAACAATAACCTGCTGTGCGCTCAGGTGAACACGGCACCCACTGATCCACCACTACGCTCTGCTGAGCACCACTGATCACCACTGGCGACCCTCTTCACACGCAGATCGTGACTAATAAACGGGTTCTCGACCTTCATCTTGCAGACATCAGCAGGGTTCCTATGTTCCGTGTGTTTAGGTGGTGGTGAGAGAACTGGACGTGTGATCAGAAGGTTGTCGGTTCGATTGCGAGAGTCGATAAGTCGGGTGTGTGTGTGCTCATTACTGCCCCCTAGTGTGTGTGAATGCATTTATTCCAGTAAAACAAACTGTGTTGTGTAAAAAGCACAACGGTGAAAAGAGTATTCTAAATTGCTCAGGAGACCAACAGTGGCAACTTGGTGGGTAGTGGAGCTTAAACCTGTGACCTTCTGATCTATAGCACACACACCTTAACCACTAAGCAATCACTGTCCTACATATACCTCAGGATAATCAGGAGTGCGGATTAAGTTAAATCTTGGGATAAAACCCTCCCAGACTGACACTAAAAGAAGTTTATTTACAGGAAACTTTATTTTAATAACGAGTTTCTCTGCACATCACGTCAGTACATTATTGTTCTGAGGTGTAAGGGCGAGAGAGAAACACACAGGGAGAAAGAGAGAGAAAATCCACTAGTATAGTTGAAAGTGAGTCAGGAAGCCAAGTAAATAAAATATGAGCAAGAATAAGAGGAAGAGAGTGCGGTCGAGGGTTTTGGGACGAGAGGGAGGGCCGGGCGCTGTGGAATGGCCTGCCAGTCATGTGACTGTTTACATCTGAGAGAAACATGAGTGTGAGCAGTTCAGCCTAGTGGAGCCTCGGTGTACACACACTCACACACACAGACATGTAGAATCTCTGTATAACACACACACACAGAGGAAACAGGAGCATGGATCCCACGCTAGGAGCTGGTTTGTACCCTGACAGCCCTCCCAGTCGACCCAGAGATGTTCTGGTTAAATCAGGTAAGATCTGAGTGCACTGTCCAGATTGACTGTGGTTGGTGGTAATGCAATATAGTGTGTGTGTGTGTGTGTGTGTGTGTGTGTGTGTGTGTGTGTGTGTGTGTGTG
>JAOTRQ010066974.1:0-12877 GCA_028565875.1 Hoplisoma paleatum
TCCGTTATGATTTTAAAGCTTTGTGAAAGTTTTATGAAGGTACAGATGTGTGTGAATGGAAGTTTATAGAACATGTTTACAGAATTTAAACCCAGCAGATCTCTTAGATTCACAGACTGAGGACAGCTAGACGAGTCCAAACTAAACATGGAGCAACATTTAGTTATTATGCTGCAAACATCTGGAACAAACTGCCAAAAGAAAAATCGTACTTTGCTCAGCTACAGAACTGTTTAACACAAAATTCAAATCTTTTCTCTCGTTCCTACAACTGGGGTGTATTCCAGAAAGTGGGTTTAACAAACTTTGAATTAAACCCTGAACTCTGAGTTGACTTACTCCGATCTACCATACTCAGAGTTTTCGGTTCCAAAATGGCTGATCGGAGTTAAAATAATCAGGATAGATCAACTCTGAGTAGTTAAATCCTGACAGAAGTGTGTTCACGTGGAACTAAAAAAGTAATTCTTAATCGAGCACAGATAAATAGAATTTCCAGCAGACGGTAGAGAAAAAGAATCATATTTCACACCGATGAAACATTTTCTTAATGACTGTATCTGCAGAATCTGATCAAACGCAAATGTATTGCTGCCTAGTAACACCACCCCAAATATAATACTGCAAATAAAATTGTGTAAGTGCAAATAATTTCACATAATTCTATATTTAGCAAAAAGAAATGCCAAAGTAATGTTAAAGTAATTATTAATCATTTAGACATTATATTACTGTATTCATGTAATTCTATTTTTTTAATAGAACATTTAATTTCAGGTGTAATTCGAGTGGTCTAAAACCGACATGGCATCAGATCAAAAAGACTAAGTCTGACTATTTATCTTAATATATAATATTAATTTTAACCCAGTTAAGAATGGTTTACAGTTGAGTCTGGATCTGTTGCTAACAGGAAGAAGGCTGAAGCATGTAGAACTACTACCACCATCACCACTACCACTATCCAGAACATTGGCCTGCTTATAACGGAGGGACTCCCTGAAGAAAGCTCATCACAATAACCTCCCAGGACACAAGAAATATCAGAAATACATTTATCTAAAGCTCATTACAGTTGATTGACAGCAACCCCTTTGTAGTTCATAAACTGTATAATGATCTTGTCATTTATAGACTCCGTTGTTACATTCTGAATGATTGTATGATGCTATTGTTTCAGTGATTGGATGTGTTCTTACAATAACTGATCATTCTGCAGTTGTAAGTAATGAATGAACTTTGAACTTGCATGTTTGTTCTGAATAACTTTCTATAAAGCAAATAATCAGTGTTACAGAATGATGAAGAAAATCTGCCTCAGAGCAGAAATATACTGAGACCTCCAGAGGTACAAATACATATGTCACGGTGATGCATAGAGAGCATGGTATTAAATCTGAACTGATCATTTATGTGCCTCTCTTGTAACAATGTCAGTTTCCCAGAAGAAGAGGGACCATCCACCTCCAGAGCTCAGCGTGGAAGTACACCAACATGTTCATGTCTTTCACCAAATATGTGTGAAAATGTGTGAATACCTGAGTTTTCTATCTTCACTAGAATTTCTATAGCTTAAGAAAAATAAAACAAACATGCAAAAAAGAGTTTTAATGCATTTTTATTAAATTGCTTTTTATAAGTCCTTACACATATACAGGTGTACAGTACAACAAAATGTTTATCTTCGCATATCCCAACCTGCTTGGAAGTTGAGGTCAGAGTTGAGGGTCAACTAACATACATCACGCCTGGAGCAGACTGGGTTAAGGGTCTTGCTTAAAGACCCAGCAGTGACTGCGTAGCAAAGTCTGGATTTAAACCCCCCAACCTTTGGGTTCATTGCCAAATGTCTACCCACTAGGATCTGTCCCTAGGATTCTTTTTTTTTTCAATGAATAATTTAAGCCAATGTTACACGATGTGTAAGATTTAATATGCAACATTTAATAATGTTATTAGTGTAAATAATCGATTGTGATGAAAAAGGTAATGTTCATATAAGTACATAATCCAAAAATAACATCATGTTTAATCTTCGTGTAATAACACACTGAGTTAGACAAATCATTTGGGCTTTGATATCCACGGGATCCTTGAAGAAAGAACACGGGATAGTATCGTGTGTGTTTATAACTCGGGTTAGGTTTAAGTAAACCTGCAGAAAGCAGGTTAGTTTCAGAGCCTAAGTTGCTATAGCAACTAACACAGCGATTTTCAAATCACGGTTTCTGGAACGGAAAACTCAGAGTTTTAGTGAACTCAGAGTGAACAAACCCTGAGTTAGTCACTTAACCCGCTTTCTGGAATACACCCCTGGCTTTGTGATGATAAGTTCTGAGAATGAGCAGGACATGTCTGAAGTGTTTTTGAGCAAGGACCCAAACCCAGAACAGCGACTAGGCACCGTAGCTATTGTAACAGTCAGAAATGAGCTTATTTGATTTAAAACTTGAATATTATACTCATTACACGCAGACTGATATATTTTAAGTGTTTCTTTTACTTTGATGATTATGACTGACAACTAATGAAAAAACCCAAATTTAGTATCTCAAAAAATAAGAATATTACTCAAGACCAATACAAAAAAAGTATTTTTTAGAAATTCTGGCCAACTGACCAGTACAAAGATGAAAAGTATGAGCATGTACAGAACTCAATACTTAGTTGGGGTCCATTTTACCTGAATGACTGCATTGATGCGTTGTGGCAAGGGTTCGATCAGTCTGTGGCACTGGTCAGCTGTTATGAGAACCCAGGTTCCTCTAATTATGGCCTTCAGCCTTTCTGCATCGTTGAGTCTGTCGTAATGCTCTTTCCTGTTGACAATACCCTAGAGATTTTCTATGGGGTTAAAGGTCAGACAAGTCAGGTCAGTCAATGTTTAACAGGGATACCATGTGGGACTAATTACATTAAATTACATCCAAAGTATCCAAAGCGACTTACAATGAGTAGACAGGGTTAAGGGCCTTTCTCAAGGACCCAGCAGTGTAGCGGAGTGTAGCAGAACCTGGATTTGAACCCCCAACCTTTGGGTTCCCAGCCCAGCGCTCTACCCACTAGGCTACACTGTCACATTCATGTGCTACTTGGTTATTAGCCAGCACGGCGGAGTTGAGATGATTCTGTGTATTTGAGATCCTTGCTCTGGGGATGTATGAATAGACCTTACATACCATTTTTATGAATGTTTTTGGATTCCATACAGGAACCACCCTATCTTTAGATCGATCCCAGGACCTTTTTGAAGTGCTTTACGGTAAATCACCACCCACAAATGCATATTACATGGGAAAACATCTCATTTCATGGTCACAGCTATAGCTTCATGCAGTAAGGAACATGTTCAGTATGATGTACTGATTTTATTGTGGTATTTACTTTCAGAAAGAGAGTGTGACGGGAAAGTCTTACAGCATCTGCATTAGGGCAAAAGCAAGGCGACGAAGAACAAAGCAAAATACTGAATGAGTGAGAGAGTGAGTAATAGAGGGAGAAAATAGAAAGTCATCCACTGCTAGTGTCCTTGAGGCTGAAAGAACGGAGTTTGACGTATCCAGTTTTTTCTCTGCATATGAATTTCCTCTAGCTTTCATGCTAGCTCTTTATTCACGCCGACATCGTGCTTTATTTTACACGATACTGTCTTCTTCTCTCAAGCAAATTAGCAAATTGGCATCCGATATAATGTCATAATTAGTACATAATGGGAAACATTCAGAGATGATGAGTTGAGTTGGCAAAAGCATGGAGACTCGTGCCAAAGTGCATGTATGGGTGGCACAGGAGATTATTGGTTAGCGCTGTCGCCTTACAGGAAGAAGTCGAGGGTTCGATTCCTGGGTATCATTATACGTGGCTTCTCCTTGTGTCGGGTTTAATCTAGTTGCTCCGGTTTCCTCCCACAGTCCAAAACATGCAGGTAAGGTGAAGATACAAAATTGTCCATGAGTGTGTTTGATGTGACATGTGTAATGATTAAACTTGTGATGTATGTATTTCATGTGGTATTCATGACCTGGCTTCCGGTTTACCTGTCTTGTTGCGGCCTAACAAATGCTGTATTGCTTTGACAAAACAATCTAGGCTGGTCTCACTCCTAGTGGTGCGATCGTGGAACAACAATTGCTATTAAGCGATTTATATCTTTTTATATGAAAGGGATTTCGTGCAAAGAACTTTGTGGACATGTTTTATTGAGCCCAATATCCAAACTTCTACTTTCGCCATTTAAAGTTAGTCAGTAGTTTGTAGTAAAGTTAGTTTCTGTTCATTTCATATTATTTATTTGTTGATTGTTTTTGCATGATAATTTGTGTGTAAGTGCTGGATTATTAAATATGATAAAATTCTTTATAATGCATGTCTTCAGGTCTGAACTAATTATTTTAATTAACAATTATTCCTAGGGGGAACATTTGATTAGGTTTTTAACTGAATTGTTTTTTCGACCATCCTTCTGGAACACATTCAGTTCATGTATGCAGATTCTTTAGATTGGCTTAATTTAATACACATGAATAAAATATAAACATATAAAATTGTGCACATTTTTCAATAATTAAAAATTATTTTCCTAGCGATGTGTATGACCTCAGACGTACATCACAACCTCACGAGAAAGAAAGACCATGAAAAAACTGGAATGTCTTTTCAAAAATCAAATTTAAACAGAATGAAAGTCAATACCACCAAAGATTTGATATTAAACAGGGTCTCATGATTCACTAACACAAATCACATAAGCCCCACATCGTATTGCCCTTCTTCAACCTTTCATCTTTCCAAACCTGATCGTCTGGTGTAATCCCCGATCTTCTAAAGGTTTCTGTTACCGTGTACTGTATTTCAACCATCCTGGAGTTAGAGACTCACCTGTATACCCCAGTGACTACAGTCACTTACAGTGAAACCCCTTGTCTCAGCAGGTCTGGAACGCAGCTTTACTGAAGTATAGCATGTCTCTCTGTGTCCCATTATTATGTGACATAAAAAGTAAACATAAAAAATAAAAGACCACTTTCGAATGATCTGTTTTTTAAAGGCTTAGTGGTCCAAGTTATGCTAAAACAGGTCGGTGCCGTGATGGCTTGGTGGTTTATGTATACCGGTATAGAGACCAGAAGGTCACTAGTTCAAGCCTCACTACCACCTTTGTTGTACTTCTGTACAAGGCTTGTAACCCTCGATTGTTTAACAAATGGTGTTCCTTTGTAATTGTAAGTCCGAAAATGTGTCTGTTAAATGCAGAAAATGTAAAATTAAATGTAAATAAGCGACTCATGACTAGAATACGAATCACAATAGAATAAATCAACACTGCTGAAAAATAAAAATAAACATGCTTCTATAATGAAGATTCTGTTCTGTTAAAAGTCAACAGTCTGAAACGAAGGTGCCATTCATTTTTTAATTTATATTCAATACGTATGTAAACACAAACTCAAAAACCTACTTTAAAAAATGCTGATATAACATTAAACATTGCATTCTTAACATTTCTAGCCAAGATGTTTTAGCTCTGAGCAGAGTAAACATGGTTGTTTGTAATCATTCTGATCAGATAGAGTCACATAGAACTAATTGTAATGCAAAGACAAACCTTTTTGCATACTGCTGTTGTTTCACTGGAAACATATTAATTGAAATTTAATAATACCTGTGTACCTTTTTGAAACAACATTTTAAAGTGTTCCAAACGTAACCTAGTGGGGCGGCACGGTGGCTGAGTGGTTCAGCACTGTCGCCTCACAGCCAGAAGTCCCGGGTTCGATCTTCGGGTCGGGCTGGGGACTTTCTGTGCGGAGTTTGCATGTTCTCTCAGTGTCAGCGTGGGTTTCCTCCGGGTACTCCGGTTTCCTCACACAGTCCAAAAACATGCACTAGGTTGACCGGAAATGTGTAAATTGTCCAGTAGTCATACACAAGATCCCTGTAGAGATACAGGGTTGGGGAAAGACCTGGCAACCTACCCCGTAAAATGTAATTGCCGAGATACTCTGGGGATCGGTAACGGTAACCACAGAGTAACCCAGGGTCGAAGTCGACTGAAGGGTAAAATAGAAATAGAGATATCATTTAATTATGTATTTCAAATTGTTGAATTAATGTGTTTAATGTTTGTTATTCATATCAAACCTAACAGTACTTAATCTTTTTTACTGTTTCAAACTTTTACAACCTAAATAGACTGAAAAAAAGCAGTTTTCAGGTGTTGACTAGACAAAGTATGCGAATATATCGAGGTTTATGAGTAAAATCGTTTAAAGTAATATTTTTTCTGGTCTAACTAGGTTGTAATGAGGAATGAATTACTCTAAACTGGATTTTCAGCCTGTGGAATGATGTGGTCACACCTTTAACATTTCAGCTTAACAGTGACAGCTTTCTTGTTAGGTTCTTAGCTCATAATTATAAGCCAATTAGATCCAGTAATTAAGTTCTAAGATATATATTGATCAGGCATAACATTATGACCACTAATAGGTGAAGTAAGCAACACTACTTCATCTTATCATGGCACCTAAGAGTGGGTGGGATATACAGTATTAAGCAGCAAGGGAAGTTTTGCCGTTCGGTTCAGCAAAATAGGAACCAACACAACATTAGAAAGGTGGCCTGGCCAAAATGCTCTGCTTGATCCGTGTATTCATATATAATTTAAAAGAAATAGACTTGAGCCATGGTTGGGAATGATGTGAAACCTTAAAATGTAGGCGTTGATTGGTTAATCTTGGTGTCGGCAGTTCCATTATGGCTAGACAATGTGCTAATACTAAGTGCATTTAAATAAACAGCAAGCTAGGATAGCAGTGTATAAGTTAAAACGTGTTAAGAATATCTATTTTAAAGAACCAGTATTTTAAACACTAGGACGTCTATATTAAAACTGTGTATTGCTCGTTACGTGTCATTTGCTCGTTATGTGTGTTTTTTTCAGTCACATGTAGAACTGTTTCATGGCTGAAGGCTCCTGACAGTGACGTGTGGGTGTGGGTGATGGGTGAGCACCCTGATGACAAGCCCTATGACCAGATTTGTGACGAGATCATGGCCGAGAGAGCAGCCCTGCAAGCCCAAAAAGAAGCAGAAACGCTCAGGTAGGCAGCCATGATCTGAAAAATACCTGATCTGATTAATCATAAGTTGCCCGCGTCTGCTCCTGTATAAAATATGACATGTATATGATTTTTCTACTTCCCTTAACTGCAATGCTGGTTATTGAATTCCTCCGAAAAGCAATAAAACTGCAACCATGTGTGCCAGACTTTTTTTTTTTTTGGGGGGGGGGGGGGGTTGGGGGGACAAGCCCCCCCTTACAAGGCTTAACTCCCAACCTTTTGAAAAAGGCAGCAGGTTAGTCATTAATTAACTGATGAAGATATCCCCAATGCACTTACTTTTATCTTTGGTTAAATATTCTCCCAGTTCAGTCCCAGGCCACTGACACTAAAACCACTGAGCACGTTCTGTATGTTCACTCCTAGGTTAGCATGTTGGGTTTAGACTTGTAGTTAGTTGGGCTCTGTTGCTTTTTATGAATAACCACAAATAAAAGAAATGAATAGAATGTATTCATAGAAAATGCACTAGCAATGAAGTTACGAAGTGCTTTGTAATAGCTGAAGAACACGTACAGAAACCTAATTTGCTTTATTTTCCCTTTTGCACTGTTACGGAACGTTATGCTTAACTTGATAAGAAGCTAAACCTGCTTTTACCTCCATTTAGACATTCCAGTAGTGTCCTTTTCAGACATTTCTCATTAACCATGAATGTTCAGGGAGATGAAATTACTAGATAATGATGCTAATAACATTTTGGCTGTGTGCAGAGACCAGAAGGAAGCAGAGCTGGAAAGGCGCTTTTCCGGTTTGCATCTAGGACAGGACGAGGCTGCCAGACAGGAAGAAGCTGAAAAGGCAGCGGCCCTGGAAAAGACCAGACAAGAAGAATTAAAGGTATTTGGAGAAGAATCTTGAACTCATAACAAATATATCTTTCGGCTTTCATTTAATATTAATATAAGCAGTATGAGCAAAATGATTCTCAAGTTTACATTTATATCAGACTCATTTGGGATGCATCTTTATTCCAGAGATTAGAAGAAGAAGAAAGAAAGAAAGCTGAGGAGGAAGTTAAGAGGCTCAAAGAAGAAAGAGCTCAGGAGATTTATATGAACCTGAAGGAAGTCCAGCATGAAGCAAAATACCAAGACAATGTAGAGAAAGCCTGGCAGGATTCATGTAATTCTTTATACTATTGGTTCTGGCTTTGATCCCCAGGTGTGTGTGTGTGGGGGGGTGTGCTTTAGACTGTCTGTTTTGACGTGTTCATTTGTGTGCACTGCAGTAAAGAAATCCAAAGCTGCAGACCAGCGCAGACGTTCACTGGCTAAACAGACAATCGATGATCACCGTCGGCGTTCTGTAAAGGCTTTGGAGAGAGGCAAAGTGGCTGCCATGGCCAAAGCTTTCAGGGGAGATAAACCTGCCCCCCTACCCAAACCCAAACCCAGAACTGTAACTGTTACTAATGACCCCATTCAACGGTCAGTTCATGTTATAATTATATTATTTTTTTTGTTATTGTAATTATATATATATATGGTGCTCTTTAATTCTGGAATATTTTTGTTGTTGTACCTTTGAGGCATTAAATTAATTTGATCTATTAGACAACTAATGATCAGCGATTCTTCTCCAATTGTTTTCTTTGGTCCAAAGTGACCGGAAAAAAGCCATTCGCAGGTCAATATCGTCCTCAAGCAGAAAGGAAATAATTCGTTGGTTTGTAAAGAAACAACTACCCCTCAAAGTTTGTATCCAGGAAGACGGTTGTATTGCACCTTGGTTTCATGGTGAGTTAATGTAAAAGTTTGTACATTCACACACATTTTCTCCCAATCTACTCATATTGTGTTGATAATTAAGGACCCCACAGTTCATGTTAACAGCATCGTGACCTTCTTACCTGACCCTTCTTCCAGGTATCATTTCTCGTCAGGATGCTGAAGATTTGTTAAGTGAGGCGAGCACCGGAAGTTTCCTGGTTCGTGTCAGCGAAAAAATGCTGGGATATGTGCTCTCTTACCGAGGCATGCAGGAATACAAACACTTTCTCATCGATGCTACAGACAGTTGCTACATGCTGTTAGGAGACCAGATCAGATTCATGTCTTTGGGGGAGCTGGTGGGTTACCATAAGGTAAGCTACAAGAAAATATATTTTTTTTTATTCATATCTCCTACCTGAAGGATTCAATACTGTTATAGCAGTTAACAAGCTGAACATTCACATTCCTTAATAGTAAAAGAAAAGAACACAAATTGTGGTGCAATTTTATTTATTTACCGCTAGATGTCGCCACAACACATATAGTATCTGTATCATGTAAACTAAGCAAGTTATTATAGGAAGGTAATTATAACTTTATTATTTAATTATATTTTTCGCTTCATATTGAGTAATCAAAGTAACCATACACCACTAACAAGTGTATAACTATGTATGTGACAAATAAACTTTGATTTGAAGTGTGTTATATAAAATGCTGCATAAAAGCAATAAAATACAAGTAGTCCCATGATTTTTGAGTATATACAGTATATGGTATCAGCATTTAACAAATCATTTTATTTAAATAAGGACTTTTGTGTGTTTGTTTTTACTAATGTCAATAAAGGGTCCCACATACAAACAAAACCCCAACTATAATAGGATTTTGTTTGCAGGAAGAGCCCTTGACACCGTCTGGAGGTGAACTGTTGGGAAATCCATGTGGACAAAAGCCTGGCACTGTAGATTATGCTGAGCTTTTTACTTGAACCCCGATGGATGGAGCCCAGACTTATCCTGCATACATCAAGATGAAGGATTTTGAATTAAACACCAATCTACATGAGCATTTCAGATGCTGCCGTCAGTATTTCAAAGGTTTTAGCAATCTGTTTAATGAAGTTGTTGTGGTGCTACGAGGATGCACGACAAGCTTTTGATATAAATAAAGACTTCTGTTTTCCTGCAAGTTACTTTCTATTGATCTGTTTCTAAGTTTAGATGTGCTGATACATTAAAAAAACAAACTACCTCAAAGTAACATTCATACTGTATACTGTAACATACTGTATGTATATGATTGATATGCCTTTGCTTCTTTTAAGTCTTGAGCTCTGGTGTTTTAACTATCCTCATGAATAACTTGTTGAAATTAATACACATTCTAACAACTTTATAGAAATGGAACATTTTTTGTGCACAAAACACGATCTGATTTTTTTAAGAAGAAATTTTGATCTTACAACCCACACAGATAACCTTTGGGATGAACCAGAACTGCGTTTAAAAGCGAACAGAAGTACCTTACACACTAAATACACACGGCATAATAATGCCAGTGGTGTTGGAGTAGAATGTCCAGCATCCTAATGGTCAAGCATTCATGACGGACTTCAAATCAGCATACTGTACTTATGTATAACTATTATAGAAGTGTTATAGAAATGTTAGAACTCATAGAAGTGTTGTGAATCATAAAAATGTACTATGATATCTACACAAAAAGAAAACAGTTAGACAATTATTAATACTCAAAACATACCCATTAGTTTCACTATTTATTAAAATCACAAATAAGAGTCTAATTATAAAATTCTAGAAATAAAGAAAGCTTTGGAACGTTCATGTTAGAATGACATGGCGCACAAGTTCACTGTGCCAAACGGTAACATACGTTTTATTCAATCCATCGTTTAATAAAGCAAAATACAAATTAATCGTGTCATGTAATGAGGTTAATAATGTAAGCATTAAAAAAATATATCAAGTGACTAAGCAGTGCTAATGGATCACAGTGTGTATGGTCTGTTTGGGTGTACCAGTTTCCTGACACTGCATTACCCAGTTGTGCATCCTGTTAATAATACATAAATAAAAACATTTAATTTGAACATAAACACCAATGTGTGGGTGAGGACTATGTCTTGAAGTTATGCCCAACATTCCTGCAGTAACAGGAAATCTATGATGGAGATGTTCAGAAGAAGCTTGTATAGGCAAAATCTTTGACCAGTTCAGTGTGTTTACAGTCATTCTCTGTCAAAGTCTTTAAACATTGATTGAAAAAAATCAGATTTTTCTTTTCTTTCTTTTCATTACTACCCTTCTAATAAAATACTGTTTACTAAATAATGTGTTTAGATACAGACACCAGTGTATATACGGTGTAGTAGATTTAGGGAAATGTTGTAACCTGAACCCTATTTGGCTGGCAGGTGGAGGTAAAGGAGTTTTTTCTTCCTCTGAAACTCAAACTGATCATAACCAGAGTTGTATGACAGAGTTGGCATGTATGGCACACTGTTAATAAAAATAAAGGAGGTCCAAAAATAGATTTGTGTAAAATAACAAATAAAAAAGGCAAATACATACTATCCAGCTATTCATATTTATAACAATAAATTCATTCATAACATGAATTTCTGCACATATTGCACAACTGAGTCTGAACTTCGTCTAACTCACAGCTGAACATTTTCTAGAAAAGATAAAGAAACCGAGAAACGGACACACAGTTCTTGGCATTGATGTGCACATAGTTTGGAAGTCAGTTTAAAGTCAAATAAAACAATTTAGAATTTTGCAGTAATTGTAGTATTGTTCTTGCTATTAATTTGCACAACTACGTAAACATACTTTATAACAAAAAGAAAACATTTCCTGTGCAAAATTTGAAACTGCAATGGCGCTGTGTTGTGTAACAACACAAAACACAGTCTGCTAATCTGAGTGCTAGTCCCAAGTGTCAAGGTACTACATGAAAAACTGGCCGATCAGATTAGCAAACCCAAGCAGGATGAGGAGGATGTGGAAGCAAGTGGAGGGCCAGCGTAACTCCCCGCTTCGCTTTAGGGCCACGAGGTGTATAGCTGAAGGGAACACGAACACCAGAGCCAGTCCACACGTAGCCCCCGAATACCTACACAAGGAAGAAAACACATTCGTTACATATTCATTAGACAAACTTTGTATTATCTACAATAAACAAGAGAGCAAATCCTAAGCTAAGAAGGTAAACATTAACATTCTGTTGTTTTGTTAACTTGAAAGGCAGGTTTGTGTTCCTCACCTGATAATGGAGCCGATGTTGGGATAAAACTTGGCCATCAGGACTCCAGAGGCCACGATGATACAGTTTAAAAAAAAGACATGACAAAAACTAAAACAAGAAAGTCAATAATTAATGAAGTCAGCATGTTGCTTATTACAGTCAAAATGAACAGTGACGAGTCAACAATACTAGGTTTTCCTGATTCATTAAACCAGCTCATCTTACATTTTTAGTTCCCGAAACAAACCTAAAACAACTGAGTCTGATCAGATATCAACTACGGAACAGTACGAAACTATGGAACAGATGTGCTTTGGCGTCGGCAAATGAACACAGCAGAACGATAGCAAAGAGTGCACAGTGGACCTGTTGAGGTTGTACCTGGGGTAGTGATCACCGAAGAGTTGACCCATCAGCTGCACACGAACCAGGTAGCCCAAAAGGGGGTAGACGGTGGTCATTTGGAAGAGGAGACAAGTCCGGGCGAGAAACACCATTACATCACTGCTGGGGAAGTTATCCAGAAAGTTCTGTCAAAAGAGCAAACAGCAGAAATGTAAATATCCGGTCTGTTATTATCTGTTATAACATATGATGATATATATCAACAAACTGTGCTGTCATTTATTTATTTACTTTAATTCCATAAATCAATAAATCACTTCTCTCAATGGATTATAGAAACATGATACAGTGGAACCTCGGTTAACGAACGCCCCTGATAGCGTCCAATTCGGATAACAACCAACCATTTCACTAAAAATT
>JAOTRQ010066983.1:0-12877 GCA_028565875.1 Hoplisoma paleatum
AACCCATAACATTAAACACACACAAACACATAACCCATAACATTAAACACACACAAACACATAACCCATAACATTAAACACACACAAACACATAACCCATAACATTAAGCGATCACTAGAATATATTACATAGATTGTCATTTTCTAATTTACACCAGTGCAAGTGTGATTTAAAAAAGAATAGCGACAAAATAAATTAATGCAGCTTACTTGTAAGTGTCACTATACTAAGCTATTCTTATAACAGGGCGACTTATGATGTCCTTTCAGGCTCGTTGGTGACCCCTGCTCTAAAGTAATTGTTTACTTTTTAAGAGTAGTCTGAGCTTTTATGAGTAAATATAGATGCTTTCTCTTTTGTGTTCTTAAAACGATCATTTCAGTATTTTGATCAACACTGACATTTCTTTTTAATAATAACAGATCCTGGAAGGAAGGCATCATGGTATAAAAATGTTTGGCTATTCATTAGCTGGGAAAATGGATTTGGATGAGAACTCCTATCCAGATCTTGCAGTCGGGTCGCTGTCTGACGCTGCATTTATTTATCGGTATTTATTAATGTTACCTGCTTTTAAAAATAAATTCATCTTGTTTAAACATCTTTTGTTTAAATCCACAATTTTAATCAATTTCAATTACATTTAGGACAAGGCCGATAATCAGTATTAAAAAGGAAATCAAGGTTACGCCAAAGGAAATCGACCTGTCCAAGAAAACATGTGGCAACAGTATTTGGTATGACATTTATTATACATTTATTTAATTTCTTCCACTACCACTATTTGTGGATATGGAATGAACAAACTTTACTTATTCTGATCTGTTTGTTAAAAACATATCGCGAATGGATTTTTACTCTTATATATATATTTTATATTTGCTTTTTTATTTGTTTTTACAGTTTGAATGTTGAAACCTGCTTCACCTATAAAGCAAATTCTGCTTCTTATAATCCCAAACTCGGTAAGGATGAGAATATACTAGAATGTACTTTAGTTGTCAGGTTTGGGGTTTTCTAGCTTTACATCTTTCTAGCTGGGATTAGTTTACATTATTTTGCATAGTTTGTACCTACTTCAGAAAAGTAAAAAATAAATGAATATTATAAAATAAATGAATAAATAAATGAATTTATGAAATAACTAAGAAGGACCACATAATAGCCACACACCATATTAAAGCCTTGTTTTCCCATCAAGCCCTCGTGATAAAAAGTGCACCCACCACCACAGCTCCTCCTAGTCTGACAAGGGCAGCCATGGCCTGGTGGTTAAAGAACTGTACTTGTGATTGGAAGGTTGCTGGTTCGATTCTGAGAGTTGACAAGTCACTGAAGTGCCCTTGAGCAAGGGACCGAACCCAAAACTGCTCCTCGGGCGTCTGGGCTAGGGCTGCCCACCATGCTGGGCACATTTGCTTGCTGCTGCCCTCTAGTGTGTGGAAATGAGAGCTTCACTGCATGGATAATTGCTACGTGAGTAATTTGTGTTCGTTTCAGCTATTTCTTTCCTGGTGGAGACAGAGTCACATCGGAGAAAGCAGGGTTTACCCTCTCGAGTGTCCTTTGTAGATAATAAGGACTTCTGGTCTACAGACACACTGGAGCTGAGGAGCCCGAATAAAAAAGTCTGTCACAAGGCCAAACTCAGACTTCAGGTACCCATAACTCATTATAATGGAAGGCATTTTAAGGAATTTTGGGCCTTAAAATTACAGAAATATACTGTTTAATGTTGGATAAATATCTTTTTCTCAGGAAAACATCAAAGATAAGCTAAGAGCGATCCCTGTTGAGGTATCTGTCGCAATTAAAGGTGTTAAAAAAGGGAAAAGTCACAGTTCATTACCAGAACTGGTACCAGTGTTGGACTCCAGTGTACCCAACAAGACCAGCACTGAGGTACGCAAATTATATACAGAAAGATTAATAGCATGCAATATGACTTTGGGTATTTTAGGAATTAAGATTTAGGTTATTTAAGATAGTAAGTTACATTATCTTAAATAATCTAAAATTTATAATGACATATGACATTTGCAATATAATTTTTCAAATGGCTACTTTTATAGCCTTAAGGGGCAGCAGTATGCAGTGGCATCACTGCTCACTAGCATACAGAAAAAGAACAGGAGCACAGTTGAAAGAATAAAAATAATATACATTTTATTTAATATAGTGTTTTTCAGGATACTCAATGATGCTCTACAATTACAGTAGCATGTAGAGTATACAATACAATTAAAAAACAACACCATATGAAATACAATCAAAAGAGAGACACAAATAATATAACAAACGTTGGTTCATGAATAAACATAGATGAGAAGTTAAAGAGAGTCAAAAAACAGATGAGAGGATTTGAAGAAATCCATAAATGTATTGAGTTCTTGTTGTAAAAATTTTCTTGTTATTGCAGGTACATTTTTTAAAGGAGGGATGTGGTACTGACAACATCTGTCAGAGTAACTTGCAGCTTCTATACAAATTCTGTTACAAAGAGTCTAACCAGGATGTTTTTACTCCATTACCGATGTAAGTATCTGTGCACAAGGCTGAGTTATATTCAGACATTGTTTGGTGTTTAAATGTTCTTTTTATTTAACAGGGAGAACGGCATTGCTGTGGTATCTTTGACTGACCAGAAGGACATTGCCGTAGAGGTCACAGTTAAAAACCTTAATGGAGATGATGCTCATGAAGCCAAACTCATGGGCTGGTTTGGTGATTCACTTTCATATTCTGGTTACAGATCGCAAAGAAGCACAGTGAGTGACACCGGCTTCATTAATTTATTCATTAATGGTTTTAATTACTGCTTTTTTCCTGACTGGTATTCTGTTGGGTGATTAGGGTTTATGTTCATTACTTATTGATTAAAAGCATGATGATCAATTACCTGTTCGCTGTGGGGAAGTCTAAATACAGAAGTGTACAGTGTCCTGTAATGGACTGTCATTCAATCCAAGAAGTATTGATAGTATAAATAAATCAATAGTCTCTCGCGCTTTCTCTTTTTAAATATATATTGTATAATTATAACTTTACAATCAGTAAACATACAGTTATTTGCACTTTGGGATTGGTGGTCAAAATCTGAAATCTGATAGATTTGTGTGTGTGTGTGTGTATGTGTGTGTGTGATATGTATTAGGACAAACCTGTGATCTGTGCAGCCAATCAAAATGGCTCACAAGTGGATTGTGAGCTGGGGAACCCTTTCAAAAGAGACTCTGAGGTACCTCTGTGGTTTTTGCTTAACCCAGTTTTGTTTACGTTCTAATGTTACTGATAAACATGCTACAAATGTTTCAGGTGACATTTTACATTATCCTGAGCACTGCCAGGATTTTCTTTGACACCACCGAGATTGAGGTTGACCTTCAGCTGGAGACGTGAGTTGTTCTTCATTAAGGCTTCTCTGCTGTGCATTGTAGCTGTTTCAGAAAATCATTTGACTGACAATGTTGCTGTTGTGTTTTACGTGACAAACAGAACGAGTCAGCAGGCGGGTTTGAGAAAAGTAAAAGCAAAAGCTAAAGTAGTGATCGAGCTCCTGCTGTCTGTACAAGGGTTTGTATCATAACACAGTTCACACAAAACCAAGTTCTATAACAAGGGCGTCCGATATGTTCCTCATTTTACGAAGTCAACGTATTAACGTGACATTTGACTGCGGTTTATTGCGCATTTTGTCTCCATCTAGTGGACATTTTGCGAAATGCAGTTTATTACATGTTTGAAGGAATTGGTGCATGCACAACTCTTAAATGTTTGGTAGATCTCAAGCCACAAAAGTATTGGAACCTCTGGTCTCTAAAACTGTTTGTGTCTGTCAATGAGTTGTAAGTATGGACATGTCTTGATTTTGATATAAGGGCGTGGTGGTTCCTAATTATTATTTTAATTTAGCTAAGATATACAGTACTTATACAGCACACATCTAACATTTGATTGATTTTACTGTTTTAATTTAGTTTTTTACAATGTACACAACTCCAGGTTATTTAAGGGTTGATTATAAGAAAACCAGTCTTAAAGTTCAGTGTCAGATGACCTGGCCTAAAACTGCTGATATGATTTGGGATGAGATGAACCACAGAATGAAGGTAAAGCAATCAACAAGTGCTTCCAGGAATGTTGGAGACTCATCTCAGCTGCTTGAGAAGATGTCAGTGACAAGGCCATGTGCAATGTTAATAGCTGTCGTCAAAGCAAAAGAGGCTTTTTTAAAAAGAATCTAAAATCTTAAACATTCTGGTTTGTTTAACTTTGTATTATTACATAATTATGTTTGTTTCTTTAGCGTATTTTTTCAAGTATATATTAAAATTTTATAAAAAATAATTAATTGAAAAATGATGTGCAAAATTTTGACTGGTAGTGTATGTCTAACAATTTAACAATATAAAAATTCTAATTAAAAACAGGCTTTTAAATCATGCTTTATAGCCACTTGTTGTTATTTGTTATTGACAGATCTCTTTGTTATTATGTTTGTTGGAAATTAGGAGTGCACGTCCATCTCAGGTATATTTTGGCGGGGACGTCAAAGGAGCGAGTGCCATGAAATCAGAGGAGGAAGTCGGCAGTTTGATTGAATATGAATTTAGGGTAAACAACACATGTGTTATTACACGTTAGTAAATCTAATAGTATTTATAGTGATGGCTAACAATGCATTTTACTCAATTAATGTTATACACAATGTTTGTGTGTCAGGTAATAAATTTGGGCAAGTCTTTGAAATCATTTGGAACAGCATCACTTAACATTCAGTGGCCCAAAGAAAGTGCAGTGGGAAAATATTTACTTTACCTGGTGGATGTCAAATCTAAAGAACTGCAGCAGATCTCCTGCTCACCTGAGACTGAGATCAACCATCTTCAACTGACTCAAGTACACATTTTCTTTTTTATTGATTTATTGTAGTTTATTGTGTTTTATTCTGCAATTCTTTAATCTGATTAATTAACATTTTAATAACTGATATATTAATTACCATTAGCAGTAATTAGCGGTTAGCACTCTCACCTCACAGTCAGAAGCCCCAGGCTTTATGTGTGGATTAGGCATTCTTTCCTTGTGTGATCCTCCACCAGTCTAAAGAATGCAGTCAGGTTAATTTGAGATACTGAAATTGTCCTGTGCGTGTTTAATTTTGTACCCTATTACACACGGGTGTCCTGTTTAGATGTTTAATGTATTTGCTCTGTGTGTCCCACAATGACACTTACAGTAATAGGATTTAGCAGCTGTAAAACTAGATAACGAACGGAAAAAACAATCGAGATAATTTGTTTTATTTTTATTGTTCGTATAGGAGTCCAGTTTCTCCAGGAGGAAGCGGGAAGTAGAGGAACGACCGTCAGAAAAAAGCAGAATATCACTTTTCACCGATCTTAGAAAGCACAAGATTCTGGTAACATCATTAATAATAATGTACAAAATGTATTATTAATATCAGACATTATACAGGACTTGAAGATGCATCTGTGTTTATTTTTTATTAAGTCATGCGCTTCAGCAAAATGTGTGGAGATCAAGTGCCCTCTGCAGGGCTTGGACAGTAGTGCACACATTGTTCTCCGATCACGTCTTTGGAACTCAACATTCTTAGAGGTCAAATCAATGACATTTTAATACATTATATTGTATTTAACAAAGAGTGATTGTTAATACTAGCATTAAAACATTGTCTTATGTTTGTAAAAACAGGATTATGCCTCTTATAAATACCTTGATGTGTTAGTGAAAGCCTCAATCAGTCTCGATTTTGCTGCCAAGAACATCGTGCTGAAGAATCCCGAGACCCAGGTGAGTGAGATTGTCCATGTTCATGTGATATGTTGTAGACAGAGGTGTTTCATGGGTAACAGCAATAACAAAGAGTCAATAAAAGGACGTGTGTTGGCATTGCCAGTCAGAACACATTTTATTTTTCTTATCTGCTTTGAACTGGGGAACAATTAATACAATGCAGGAACTGGGTCTCAGTCGGGTACAGGACTATGGTTATTTCTAAGATTCAATGGACCCATGTGCCACTCAAACACCCTCTTTAAACATACTGTAGGTGAAAGTAAAGAGAAATACCAGTACACTTTTTTGGATAAATTCATTTGGATGTTCTTTTTTTTAATCTTTGATAGTTGATGGTTTAGTGCATAGTAAACTTGATCTGTCTGTCTACCTACATACCTACCTATTTCTCTATACCAACTTTATACACACTCAGGAATCTATCTAAACACACCCAGGAATACACTAAACACCTGAACAGATTGCCAGATTGTTGTCGGGTACACAGACACACAGACATTGGGAGAACATACAAATCAACACAAAAGGTCCTGGGTTGGAATCGACTTTGGGACTTCCTGCAGTGACGCAACAGCGCTAAACACTGAGTCACCGTGCCGCTCATCAATTAAGTATATAAGCTGATTTCTGTTTGTTTTCGTGCACATATTACAAGGTATATGAAATCATAAGTGAACTGATTAGTCAAGGACGTTTTAGGAATAAGCTGTTGTTCATTTCTTTTCAATCTAAGGTGAGATTGACTGTATTTCCTGAAAGTGCAGTAGCACACTATGGTGGTGTTCCATGGTGGATCATTCTGGTGGCTGTACTAGCTGGAATAATAATGCTGGCTTTACTGGTGCTTCTACTGTGGAAGGTAAGTTTACTAGAAATTGGCAAATCTTTTTTTGAAATTTGTAATTATCCAGAAGTGTACGGCGCATATTTTTATATCAAGTGTAGCCATATTGATGAATGAGGCATTTTAATCTGTTATTTTCTGTGGAATAGAACTGTTATCATCACTTGCATGCAATGATCAACAACCTTGCTCCCTCTTTAGTGTGGTTTCTTCAAGCGTGCCAAAAAAGATCAATACGATGCAGCGTATCACAAAGCTGAGATCCATGCTCAGCCCTCAGACAAGCTCTCCACTGAGGCCTAGAAGCCTTTGCCTGGGTAAAATACACAAGGCTGCTGCAGTGACCCAGTCTGAAATGGGACACAGCTTTACCAAACACTAACATCTTTTGCTTTGCCAAAAGACAAAAAGAAAGAACAAAGCGCTTTCTTGTGAAGAGTGTCACGCCTTGTCAATGTTAAGCGATATCTGTAAACCGTCTGATGATTACTCTTTGTCTTTTATATCTGCTTGGTTGCTTTTATTCTCTGAAGCATGCATCTAACACCACTCTATTGTTAAGTTACAATCTGTTTAAAAAATACAGAACCAGTCAAAAGTTCTCATTCAATGGCTTTTTAGTTATTAATTTAGAAGAGTTTATACTCTGTGCACAAAGCTCAACAGATTGGTGCTGATCTGTCTGTGTTTCTACTGGCAGAGAGCAAGAGAGACACCCCAACTCTTTTACGATGGGTGAGACACGTCTGTTTTCACCTGGATCATCGCTGTTCTTTTTGCCGTCACAGATCAATCGAAAACACATAAATTGTGTGTCTTTATGATCTCACGTTAATCTCACATATTATATAAACACCTGTAAAGTTCAGCCTGATCAACAAGATCCGCATTAACAGTTATAACTCCAGAGGAACAACTTTCATATAGCAGAAGTTTAGCCTCTACACATAAAGTATTAAACCAGAATATGATTTATTGTTGAAACACCTTGGCTTATTTTACTTGGTGTTCTCTCATTACATGGCGTTCTCTCGTTCCGTGTGGCTCCTCTTGAAGCTCATGGAATGGTTCTCCAACAATCCTGAATTTGTTTCCTGAAATGTTGAGCACTCGTTGACTGATTGAGGTCCAACTTATATGAAAAAATCAGTCTGGGTTTAGGTCAGGTGATTGTGAAGGCTTTACACAGCCTGAATGAAGCATTGAATGAGAAAGTGGTACTGGTAAGAAAAAGACTGGTACTGTATGTGCTGTAAGTTTTACTTCTTGTATTATTTCTCGAAAACGTGTCACTTGTCCAGCATGCGCTTTTAATAACTCATACGCACAACTCCTGAGATCATGCTTTTGTCCAAATTCTTTCCAGTATGCTGAAGGTTTTTGTGCTTTCTTTTCACCAGTGTGGATTCTTTAAACGTTCCAAGTACGATGACAGCATTCCAAAGTACCACGCCGTGAGGATTCGTAAGGAGACGCGCCCCTTGTCTGATGAAAGTGTCATGTTCGATCCCTTTGAGAAGAAACAGTGGATGACTGTTTGGAGTGAAAATGAGAGTTACTCATGAGACTCCATTTGTTGCAGGAACTGTAGGACCATGTAACCATTCAGGGGTTTGGATTCAGGACTGTGGCTGTGTCGAATTCGTACACTGAAGAACCATGAAGCTAATGATCCTTATTATGCACTGGATATAAACACAGTACTGCTGTGATGCCTGGGCAGTCCCAGGGAAATGGATTCTTTACCAGACAGGATATTTTGTTTGTAATTTGAATACAGACGTGATGGCCGTTGAACTTTGTACATTTATGAATGATTGCTGACCAAATGTTTGAACTACTGTCTGATTAGTTTCGTTTGCTAAATCATGCTTTTTTGAGCCAAAGATGTGAAATATGTTTGAATTAAAGGTTAGAGAATTAGATTAGACAATTGGCAGAAATGAATAGCTATGCAAATAGGGAAGAGATGGAAGAGTATTAGCCAGTAATTTTGTTATGCAATCTACCATTGCACCACTTAAACTCCGCTACTGATTTTCTTTGTTGACTAAAAGAGCTAAAAAGCACATACTTGTACCTTGTAATGCATTTAATGGGTTAATTGTTTACTGTCCAATTTAGAGGAGTTATTTCACCCATGTTAATTTGTAATAATTATTTTATGTTGATCATTTGTATCACTCTGGATTTTAATCAGCCCTTCACAAGTTAAATACATAATTTCATGTCTGGACACACACTTAAGATTTTAGTTGTGGATTTCATTGCAAGTTTAAGTCATTATTTCATCTCAAACTTGTACTGAGCATCAGGCACCATGATAATCCTGTCAAATAACTAAACTAAATTCAATGTGTTCTCATTTAAAAAGTAAATAATTAAGTTACACTTACAAATGTATGAAACATTTGAAACATTTTTGTTTATATATCATCCTGTTTGTTCTGATTAGCACTGTGCTATGTCAAAGTTCATGATTCTTTACTGACTAATCAAGTGAACATGTTAAAAGAATACAGTAAATTGGAATGGATACCATAAAGTGACCATGTTTGCACATGGGAGTACGTGTTCCCTTCTTTACATGCAGTAAGTGTGTTTCCCGGCGGCTGCTGGATCCAGTGACATTGACGTGTGGATGAGTAAAAAATCCTTGATTTTAATTCCCTGTATTAATGTTAATAGGTTGTATGTTTCAGCTTTATAGTGATGTGTCATCTGTATTATATGTTTCTCTTATTTTGATATAAAACACTGTATTTTACATAGTATCTCTTGTGTGATGATGGCTTTCATAAATGCAACACAAGCGAGCAACAGAATTGCAGTGAAATATATTTAAGAGGATAAGAAAACAATGTCAGGTGTAACACAACTGGATGGAATTTGGATAAATCCTGTATTCGGTCATGTTCTATTCAACTTGATTAAATTAGGATCTTGAATCCCAATTTAAGTTTGAGATGTATTGAAAGATACAAAGACCAACACAAACAGACAAAACAAACTTCTTTGAAATGTTAGTCTGGTCATATGCTAGACGATCGAATGCTGAACACAGAATACATTATAATATTTATACACGAAATTGGCAAAAGTTTTCGCCCACCTTTTCAAATGATCAGAATCGGGTGTTTTAATCACTTCCATGACCACAGGTGTATCAAATAATTTTTACAAACATTATGTGAATGAACGGGTTGCTCTCAGGAACTCCAGCGTGGAACGGTGATAGGATTCCACCTGTGCATGACAAGGATGGCAGAATGTGGTGTTTTATGCACTTGACCTCAACCCGATAGAAACACCTTTGAAATAAATTAGAATCAGTTTACTGGTGCACAGACAGAAAATGATTGTAAAATCAGCACCTTTAGTTTAAAGTTTTAATGTGGCAGAGACAGGACTGTTACATCATTTTGGGGGGATATGGCCTAGCTGTCAAATGCACAAAAGTAACAAAGCTGTCTTACAATCATTTGCACGGCTCATTATATATTTACATCTGAAGGCAAAAAAGTAAATGCGCTATACTTTTAATCTATCTAATCACCCAATGTATGATCGCAGTAACAGAAAAAAACCCCACTAGATATTATTAAGTTCAGCAGACTTTATCCAAATTATTTTGCCTCAATCATTTCTTTTGTGAGCCTCATTGTTGGGTTCTGTGTTGGTCTTTTCAGGCACAGTGGTCGCTGCTCTGTTGCCGGCTGGCACTGGTTCCCCTGCAGTTGTGTTATGGAGAACCTGATCACCGGGTCTTTTCCAGGAAGGGCGAGTGGCAATCCACAGGATGGTCGCTCCGAACACTGTGATTAGCAAGCCAAGGACATTAACAAATGTGGCCTCTGGAGGTGAATCCTTGTATTTTGGATCTTTCCTGTATTCGAAAACAAAAGCTATTTAGCTTATAGAATCGAGTCTATCGTGTCTACACAGATATTCATTCTTGAAGTGGGCAGCACTATCACCACACAGTCGTCTCTTTGTGATCCAACCTGTCTGGTTAATTTGAACATAAAAACCTGAGTGAGGACAACAACAAGCAAGAATCAATGCTACTGATGACGTAAACTGAAGTTTAGATGTTGGATCCAAGATAACGGCGAGCACGGGTGCGGCGGCTCTTAGCTCTCAAATCTGGTGCTTGTTTTTGTTTTTTTCGTGTTTACTTTTAGAACTTAGTAAAGCTAGCCAGTGACTGAGCTGACAGAATTTGATAGACATCGGTCTATTTTATTGTGTCTATTTTTCATTTTATTTTTATCTTGTCTACAAACATGCACCTTTGAGCGTCAAATCTAATTTCATTGTAATGCAAATTATAATGACAAAGGCGATTCTGATTATATCTGGAAGAGGAGGGTCTTGAATGAAATAGAATGCTTTTACTTGCCATTACAAGTCACCCTCACCACGACAGCAAGGATATTTAGTTCTTCTAGATTTCCAACTGACAGGTTTAACTTATGACGTCAGACTTAACATTTCAAGTCTGAAATTAGTGACCACTTTGGATTAGGCCAAACACCTCATAATCTGTGTGGCATTGTAATTATATAATTGTGGTAAACCATTTGTATGACAAAGTAGATTCTGTGTTTACCTATAATTATTTATCAATTGTATGACCTTTTGGATCATATGTACGTATACTTACAGGCTGAATATGAGCTTCTCCGTAATGCCCAATAATGCAGTAGCAATCACTGTGGTAAAGATGAACAGGCCACTGAATACATGAATAGGCATAAATGCAGCTCGCACAAATCCTGGACTTATGGGTAAGAGGTAAATAACAACACCAAGTACGATCTGTTAAATTTCAGAAAGAATACACTAATCAACATGAATCAAAATACCAAAAAAATATGTGTGTATCGAAATTGTCTGAATACTTTCAGGAACAAAAATACCATTACCTGTAGTGAGTAGAGTATGATTGCAGTTAAACCCACCCAGCTGTGTAAGCTGTACATATTTGGAATCTTCTGGACGTTATGGAAGTCAAACACTGCTACCAGAGAAATGACGGCCAGGATAAAGGCCAAGACATTTAATCCAGCATGGATGAATTTCATCATCAACTTGCTGCACTTCCATGTCCAAGGAAGTCTGTATACAACAATTGCTGGCAGAAAAACATTTTTAAAAGTTATGACATATTTTTAAGGAAAAATTAAAGTTTCTTGTACTGCACATGATCAGGGTTAGGGTTTTAAACGTTAGCATTTTATAATTAATTCATGGATGGAATGGTCTAATGAGACATAAACTTATAGTTGCAACACTGAAAACTAATACCTGGTTAATGACCAGCGGTCATGGGTGTTGTCCCATAAAGAACGCACGAAAGAAATGAAGTATAACTCAAACTGGATAACACGTTGTTAGAATCACTCAGTCAAAATGAGTAACCGCTTATCTAGTCAGGGGAGCAGGGGCATAAATGCAAGATAAATGGTGGCACGGTGGCTTAGTAGATAGCACCATCACCTTACAGCAGAAGTCCTTGATTGTGATCCTAGAGCGGTGGAGTGTGATGTGGAGTTCTCCAGACATCAGAGACCAGGCAATGGTCCCATGGTGGATGATGATTAGGTCGGTAGATACGTAGGCGGAGATGGATAATTAGGTAGATTGACAGGTTGAGGGAGAGTTGAGGGGGTAGGATGAGGTAGGTAGGAAGAGAGGTTCAGGTAGGTTGGTAGGAAGAGAGGTTGAGGTAGGTCAGAAGAGAGGTTCAGGTAGGTTGGTAGGAAGAAAGGTTCAGGTAGGTAGGAAGAGAGGTCCAGGTAGGTAGGAAGAGAGGTCGAGGTAGGTAGGAAGAGAGGTTCAGGTAGGTAGGAAGAGAGGTTCAGGTAGGTAGGAAGAAAGGTTCAGGTAGGTAGGAAGAGAGGTCGAGGTTGGTAGGAAGAGAGGTTGAGGTTGGTAGGATGAGAGGTTGAGGTAGGTAGGATGAGAGGTTGAGGTAGGTAGGATGAGAGGTTGAGGTTAGTAGGATGAGAGGATGAGGTTGGTAGGAAGAGAGGTTCAGGTAGGTAGGAAGAGAGGTTCAGGTAGGTAGGAAGAGAAGTTGAGGTAGGTAGGAAGAGAGGTTCAGGTAGGTAGGAAGAGAGGTCGAGGTTGGTAGGAAGAGAGGTCGAGGTAGGTAGGAAGAGAGGTGGAGGTAGGTTGGTAGGGAGAGGGGGCGAGGGAGGTAG
>JAOTRQ010066993.1:0-12876 GCA_028565875.1 Hoplisoma paleatum
CTATTAGTCGATTAGTTGAAGTAAATGACGACCACTGGTCGACCAACAAAATCCTTGGTTGTGGACAGCCCTAGTGGGTAGGGTGTGTCGTGTACTGGCTAAAATTAGTTTGGTTTTGTTTGTTTGTTTGTTTTGTACTGATATCATTATAAAGTATGACGTGGACTAAATACATCACATAGCAAGGTGACTTTAGAAAAGTGATGTCATACGTTTTTGCAGTTCTTAATATAGAGAGTTTGGTCAATAACACAAGTAATTGAGCAATGGCTCAGTGGTTACGGTACTGGGCACCAGTTCAAACCCCAATATAACCAACCATTGCTGAAAAAATAATGCTCCATTGTAATTGTATGTTGCTTTAGATAAAAGCTGATTGCTGAAAATGTAAATGTTTGACTAAGACATTGACTAATGTTGATCGATTAGAAGTTTGCCCCCTTAAAATGTAAATATATATATGTGTGCGTCTACTTCAGTGATAGTGTTTAGATTCTGTTTGGATGATGAAGTGTCCTGAAAATGTAGATCAGTTGTGATGCAACGCCAGCTGAGGTAAAAATCCTTGACCACACCCATGAGCTAAAAATATAAACAAACAGAGAGTCGGGTATGTACAAGGACGGCTTGGACTCTCTGCGTTTGTGTTTGTGTGTGTGTGTGTGTGTGTGTGTGTGTGTGTGTATGAGCTTTAGCTTCCATAATCTGGTGTTTATATTTGATCAATTCACTTTGAAGCGTCCTTGAGCACTTTATGCCGAGAGTGAAGATAGTAGATTAGGGTGCGAGTCAATGGGGGACTGCTAGCTTTAATTATCGCTAACGCACGACGTTAATTGATAATCTACAGAACTTATTCACTCATGAAGATCTCATAGAGATAAACAAAAACACATTAGGTGTAGTAATGTGATGCGCTCGAGTGTTAAGTGTTTCAAGGTCTCGGCTATAAAACGGCTAAGAGATTTATATCAATTACAATTTCTTTAGATCATCAGTTATTTACGATGATTAATGCACGATTCATCAAACATAATCATTACTGAGGTTACTGGTAAAAACTAGGGCTGTAACGATTCACCAAGAATCAATACGAGTCAATTCACTTGACACACCGATTTAAATCAGTAATTTTTTTTTTTATTAAAGGTGAATCTATTTTCACTTTGAACAGCAGACGGTGCTGATAACAAACACAATCCAGGATGTTTGGCATAGTTTGCAACTACCTGCAACATAAAAGCATTCATTCTTTGCATAAATAAAAAATCATCACGATTGAATTTTTCTCTGAAGAGAAATTAATAACAAATCATTCGTCTTCAATTCTACGTTTAAAACAATCTGGTAACCAGTATCATGAATCGTATCATATCAAGCGTAGAGTGTATCGTTAACATCCCTAAAAACACTATCTGTACAAAAACACCTGATCATTGTGATCGTTCCAGCCATGACGATTGATGAGGTTTAGACCTGGAAGACATGAAAGTGTTTAAAATGAACTTTTGTCAATTCTAGTCAAAATGTTTTGGTAAGTTTCAATAGTCCGAGATCTGAGGGGGACACTGGCAAGAGATGAAAATTTCTTTATATATTTCATTCTTTTTACTTATAAGCCACTGTTGAGGGTCTTCCACATGAATTCAATCATTAAAAAGGGTGTTGCGATACTTTTTGCCCGTATAGTGTATCACTGCTCTATGAAGAATGACGGTGGCACAGCTGGTAGAGTAAATGCATTGCAGCAACACAGCCCCTGTAGATATTGGGTTTGATTGCCCACCAGTAAAGGATTTGCATATCAGCAAACACGAGTTTCTAGATTCTAGGTACTACAGTTTTTTTTCCCAACGCCTAAAAGTAACGGAATGAGTAACTGCTATTAAAAATCACCCCAGGTTCCAGAAAGAAGGCGTAGTATGTGACACCCAGTAGTAGATTTTAACAAGAAAAATTGCAAAACAAAGTGATGTTAATTCTACACCAATTATTAATAGTGATTTAATGGTTTATCCTCCAAAAAATGATTTATTGTGATGGCTAGAAGATTCGATCAGACCTTCTCTTAGTCTGCAGCTCTTGTCGAGTGTTCTCGGTCTGCAGTGGTCAGTATCTAACCATGGTATAAAGAAGGAACAGTTGTATACTGGAGACAAAGTCATGGTCAAGTAAATGTTGGCCATGTGAGGTCTGATTCAATAGATGATCTACTGTAGCTCAAAACCGCTCAAAAAGTTCATGCAAATTCTGATATTAATGTGTCAGGCTGTTTTGGAATTTCTTTTTTAGAAAGGTCATCATAATGCTAGTGTTCAAACACCTGATCCTCTTCTACACCTAAAAAAATGACTTATTGGCAGATGTGCATTGCATATCGTTGCTGGCTGATGAAAAACATGTGCATTCATTGTGGGTTTCATTTTGATAAACGCGAGTATTAAAAGGACAAATGAAAAGATTAGAAAGAGAAAAAAACAAGTGCAACAAGAATCTCCATCGGTTGCTAGAACTGTCCACCAAAACCAGTTTTTCCTCTTTTGAAGAGTTAAAAGAAACATGTTCTTCATCTGACAGGGAAAATATGTTGCAAAACTTATGTTCAGTTTTTACAATGTCCACCTGATATTGTTTATATTCCATTTTGGATTTTGTAATGTTAAATATAAATGTTTCTTAATGTTGTGGCTGATCAGTCATAAAAGCATCCATCTATCTTCTAATTATCCATCCATCTAACTATAACAAACTAACCATCCATCCATCTATCCATTTATCCATCTAACTAACTAACTATAACCAACCAACCATCCATCCATCTAACTAACAATCTAACTAACCATCCATCCATCTATCTAACTATAACCAACTAACCATCCATCCATCTATCTATTTATCCATCCATCTAACTATAACCAACTAACCATCCATCTATCTATCTATTTATCCATCCATACATTCATCTAACTATAACCTACTAACCATCCATCAATTTATCTATTTATTCATCCATCTAACTAACTATCTAACTAGAACCAACTAACCATCCATCTTTCCATTCATCTAACAATCTAACTATAACCATCTATTCATCTATCTATTAATTCATCCATCCATTCATCTAAATATAACCAACTAACCACCTATCCATTTATCTATTTATCCATCCATCCAATCAGTCCATCAATCTATCAAATCATCCATCTATGCTTATATGTTTATAAATGTGTGTGTTATATGATTACAAATGTATTCACTCCACCCCCATCCACACACGATCTGTATTGTTCAATATGTGTGTTAGTCATTTGCTGTCTTGTCCATTTTCTGAGTGACCAGAAATTAGCCTCGATCGCTGCTGTCACCCAAGCTCACAATTATACAAAACCCTCGGCATAGTTATTGGCATTCCACACATTAGGTAAGAGCTTATATAATTAGCCACCACCAGTCAAGTAATTAAATCATCAATTGGTCTTTCTACGCTATCAGATGGACAAGAGTTCGTTAGTCTCGGAGGAAAGACGTGTGATAGGCTGTTCTGCTTCAGTCTGATACATCCGATACCCTCATTACTGTAAGGCGTGACATAATTCCATGTTAATACGCGGGAAGGCATGACTGATTCATGTCGACATTTCATCGTCCCAGAAAAAAAAACAGAGTTTGGATAAATAATTCTTCTACAACTGCCCACTGTGTTGGTGGAAGAAACCGAGAGTGGTATTGGTGGTTCACTGAACTAGTAGCACGTCAACATCTAGCCGAAGGAATTAGCTATAGCTTAGCAGGCAGCTATTACTACTAAATGTTTTGGCTCTGAAAGGGGTAACGGGTCCTTTAGTTTCGCCCTTTAGCTACAAGGCTAATGTAGACAACACATATAATTTACAAGACCAGATATCCAGAATTGATTTATACTTATATAACTTATACAGGTGATACTGAACTGCCCGCTACAACCCACCCTATTTGTCTGGGCTTGACACCAGTACTATCGTGAACTGTTTTATGCATCTTAGCAGTGACTAGGTACCAATAAATTCAGAGTATCTAATTAACCTCTCTTTAACAAACTCCAGACATAAAGGACCTCACTTGGGGATGGAACCCAGGACCTTAATGCTGTGAAGCAGCACTGCTAGCCACTTATCCACTTAACTGATGAAACATTTTCTCTCATTAGGAGCTCCATGGTAGAAAATAAGCACCCAGGTGGAGTAGAAGGACTTTCCACTAGTACACGGTTCAAAGTTCCTGTGTTGGCACCAGTCCATTATCCTAGCTATGCGAATGCACAAACCTGTGCTTTTTAGTGCCAGTACCAAGCCTGTATAAATAAGTGGTTTGCATCAGGAAAGGCATCTGGCGTTTTTAAAAAGCCACTTCTAAAATGTAGATCACAACCGTCAGTAACGATCCCTAGGAGCATCAGAAAGGATTCTCGTCCCATCGTGGTTTAAATGGCGGTCCCAAGATCTCTCACAAGGGTTAACAGGGTCGATATGTAGTGACAGCAAAGACAACATCATACAGACTGCATCATTCATCCAGAGAATCTTAGTAGTCTGTAAATGAGGGCATTGACATCCTGAAGGACCCCCAGCCCTAATACTTTCATTAGTCATCTTGCTTCAGACATGGATCTTATAAGAAGACGTTAGTTTGGATGAATTGGTAGTAAAGCAGTTACACTGTTGAGTCACGATATTATTAAGAACGTTATAATATAAGAACTTTCTACTTTCGATAGCTGTGGCATTTATGATCCTTTGTAGGACGTTTTTGTGGCCCTTTCTCAATACGAATCAATCATTGCTACTCATATACAGACTACCGTAAAGTTTGTACATGCTTCCACCTTCGAAGTTTTTTTGTAACATTGTACACACTTACAAACTAAGTTCTATTTGACCATCAAATAATATCCAAGGTAGAAAATAAAAAGTCAAGAAACAACACTGAATGAAGAATTGTGTCTAAACTTTTGACCGACATCGTCCTTCTTGTAGCAGATGACAGTGATTGGAAGAGCATGACCGAGATTTCCAGCCCTGACCTCCTAATTCCCTGCACATGATTGACAATTGAGCATCATTGGGTCTGTTCCCATTCCCCCTCTGGATATTAGCTGGTGGTAGTAACAATGCGGCCTGATGTGTCGTGAAAAATAAAGTCTCAGACTTATCTTTACACCCAAAACGTTGTCCAATGAACTGATTTAACTTTGTAGATTTGTACTCCAGTAATTGATGCTGTCCACTTATCTGTTAACAACCATTACCAGGATATAGTATAAAAACAAGAAACTACATTAGCTTATTTATTTATCACTCTATCTATCTACTTAGGAAACTGAGGTCTTGTGGAATACGGGGAGATCTACTAAAAACCTTCTTTAACACTGTAGTGGCATCGGCAATTTTTTATGGTATTATGGTTTGGTGTGTTGGGACAGGAGCATCTCTTCAGCAGGTTATGAAGGAAGAAAATAAACAAACCTATTCAAAAAGTCAACTCTGTCCTAGAATGCCACTTGGACCAGGTGCAGGTGGTGGGGAACAGGAGGGTGTTTGCCAAGCTGGCATTCATGCTGGAGAACGACTCGAACCCCATGGATGAAACTCTGGCAGCACTGGGGAGCTCCATCAGTGACCGGCTGCTTCACCCAGTGTGTGAAAAAGAGAAATCACCAGTCCTTCCTTCCTTCTGCTGTTAGACTGTATATAATGTAATGTAGACTGTCTATAATATAAACACTTACACCTTACAAAGTGTGTCGTTTTTCCATAGTCATGTAAATCATAATGTCATATGTGCAATTGTCAGTAAACAGAAATATATACAGTTTGTATTGGTAAATGTTTTATATATTTATACTTCTAAAGTTTACATAAAGTATTGTACTGAGTGCCTTAATATCCCTTTAATGTTATAATGGCGTCACGATGTCTGAGTGGTTAGCACTGCCACCGTGTCAGCGTGGGTTTCCTCCGGGTGCTCCGGTTTCCTCTGACAGTCCAAAAACAAGCACTAGGTTGATCGGAAATGTGTAAAACTGTCCGGTAGTCTCACACGAAAGATCCCTGTAGAGATACAGGGTTAGAGAAAGACCTGGCAACCTACTCCGTAAAAATATAATTGCTGAGTAACTCTGGGGATCGGTAGCGGTCCAGAGTGACCAGAGATGTAAATACATACATACAATGTTATAACAATGTAAATTTTCCTACTGTGGGATTAATAAAGGATTATCTTATTTTATCTTTTACACTTTAGGTAACATTCAGGTCAAAAGATGATTATTAATCACACAAATCACATCAAACACTTGATGTCTATTTGTATCTTTCGTATCTGCTTCTGGACTGTGGGAGGAAACCCACACAGACACTAAGAGAACATGCAAACTCAGCACAGAAAGCACCGCGTCTACCCGGGAATCAGACCCAGGACTTCTTACTGTGAGGTGACGATGTTAACCACTAAGCCACCGTGCTGCCCCATTGAGCAACTCGTTTCGTTGTAATTCTGCCCAAAAAGAATGAACTGACATCCCCAGTTTGACTGTACAATGTTACTAATGCTTACAGGAATTCACTGCATTCATATATTTGTCTCGAGCTTCAATTGCTTCTGTGATCAAATCACAGCTGGGCTCCAATTACAAGAAAACAGCATCTAGAATTTAATTACACGCCAGCTGTTATGTATTCTGAGGAAGAGGTAAACAAAATGCAAAATTCAGACTTTGAGATCCACACAAGCCAATTCTGCAATTGTTGTTTCTTCCTGGTATATAAATATTGAACAATATTATTTTTACCTCCTAATCAGGTCACATCCAATAACCTGATTGCCACGTGCATCCTCTCTGTAGCTGGTGACCAATTTACATGCAGAATTTGAGTTTACGTTGATGGGGTTTAGAAAATGCCTACAGTTATAGTTTAAACCCAAAACATTCCCACAAAACACCTTCAAACGCCTTACCCTTTATAAAAGAATGCAAAGCAGTTCTAGAATGTAAAAATGTTAAAGCATGCTTCTTTGGAATGCTGGAAATGTCAGAAGTGTTGCAGCCAAATCGGCAGCAAGCAGAAATCTTCCAACTACTGAGCACATAGGAACAGTCGTGCACCATCGCAAGTCAAAAGTGAGCTGAAATTATGTACATATATATGTTACAAAACGAGCCAATCATATTGCATGAAACGCTTGAAGAACTGTATACTGCCACGAACAAAAAATAAGCCATAATCTACTGCCAAGCATATTTGTGGTTTCCATGATACTGCCGGGGCTTCCGCAAGCTATTAATAGTTTGGTGATTTATGCAGTCGTGTAATTTATGCAGCAATTAATCAAGTACTGAAATGTACTGTACGTTTTTGATGTTTTGGTCCATGGAAAAAGAGTTGTAAAAATTGCTGCCATGACTGGCCCGATTTCAAACCAAAATGAAAGACCAGTGTATATCTAGAGGTATTTACTCTTCACCAAACCCTGTTGGGTGTGTTAGAGCGGGTACTCTTTAACGTACACTGCATAACTACAGCAGCAGGATTGAGAAATGTGTGTGTGTGTGTGTGTGTGTGTGTGTGTGTGTGTGTGTTCTCAGCAAGCCACACCTTACAAAGGTGCGGCAGTTATGATTGAGAGGAAGAGGAAGTCTGGGATCAGTGACACAGTTTGCACAAGTCGAACATTCCTGGCTGTTTTCCATTCGCAGTCCATCAAACCGTAGCGTGATGACGTCGTTGAACAAACACGCCGGTGAGTTTGTGAAATGTTCAGAGGAATCACAGGCAATAAGGTCAGTCATTGATGTCAAGACCATGTGAATTCAAAATATACTAAGAAGCAGTTTACACATCACAATTGGTAAATAATAATAAAGTGTGTTTGAAACAAACGTTACAAGCAAGAGAAGATCGTATACAATTTCAACACAATTGAAACTTGTACGGTCTTGGCCATTTGTTCATGGAACAGCACTTGTTGTTGTCAAAGGAATGTCGGGAAAAACATAAACTGGCACTTCTTGCAAATATGCTAATTTGGTATGATTTGTTTTAAACGTAAATTCTGCTTTACATAACCATGGCCTAAAGCAGGGGTCGGGAACCTATGGCTCGCGAGCCAGATGTGGCTCTTTCAGTGTTGGCATCTGGCTCGCAGACAAATCTTTCATTAAAAAACATGTCGTTAAAAATATAAAACATTCTCATGTATTTCAATCCATTTATTTACTACTGCGCATGTTCATGATCGCGGGTGGCTGGAGCCAATCACAGCTGCCCTCCGGGACAACGCGACATTTTTATTGGATAATGCGTAACGTACACGGGTCATTCTGAAGTCAAGAAGTAAACTTCAGAAACTTTTTTAGCAAAGAAGGTAAAAACACTAAAAGAGTGTTTAATACGCAATGATAAAATTGCATCGATGAAACGGTCAAATATAAAGCGGCACTTCGACACGACATATTACATTTGCACCAGCACCAGAAGTCGCATTAATGGTAATAAGTACTTTATTCATCATTGGCTAACAATAGAATAACGACGTTAAAAAATCTGAGATTTATTGTACTTTAAAGGTGTCGGTCTTTCATATAATGCGCGTTTTATTACTTATCTTTAGTTTGTAACTTTGTATGGCTCTCACGGAATCATATTTTTAAAATATGCGGCATTCATGGCTCTTTCATCCAAAAAGGTTCCCGACCCCTGGCCTAAAGGCTTAAAAATCTTCTTTAATTTTGCTTCTTTTCCCTCTTTTGTGATCATTGCACGAAGGCGAACACACGTGTGTGACCTTGTTAGATGGTATCAGCTGTGTAGCTTCACCCATCACGAGAGCACAACTACAGGTGATGTGACAATAATAATCATGACATCAACTGATAAAAATGATCAACAATGATCAGGGTTATACTGTTTCGGTGTGTGAGGTACAAAACATGCAAAAACATAAAGGCAAGAAGAAACTTTGTATAAAAACAAGCCAAGTGTCAAAGTCAGCAGTGTTCGTCCAGCTTCCAAGTGCACGACAAATTCCGCGCGACGTCAGTGAGTGTTCGGTTCTCCAAGATTGTGTCATATTATTTGTGTGATGCCTTTAAGATTTACAACAAGGGTTAGCTTGCCTTACATTTTAAATGCAAAAGTGTGTTTTCCGATCAGTTGTTCAAAAAGGTGGCCAGATAACTTGCCAATGCCAATAAACTTCAGTTCCAGCAGTCAGAGATTAATTCGAACTGAACGTTCAGACTTTGGAATGGAGACCCTAAGTGCACAAACAATGAGTGTAAAGTAGCCGGTGCACAAACCCACCGCTCTCATCACTGAGCTCAAACACAGCCGTTCCAAATCGATCAAAGTATTATATTTTTATATCGTTCCTCTTAAATGTCTACATTGCTTCCGCATTCACAACAAACTGGTTGATTTGATGTAATAACGTGTGTGATGAAGCGTAGTGATGGGTTCAAAATCATACTGTGATGCAGCAAGTCTGTCTGTTGATAATATTCAACTAACGGTTAAAAAAAGAGGGGGGGGTCTCTCTCTTCAAAAAATGTTGTTAATCCGAGAACAACTTTAGCACCCCTTTTCTTTAAACTAAACAATCTGGTCTTTTAAAGAGCTCACTGTGGGGCTTACATGATCAGTTATCTCAGTGGTTTGGTAATTGTGTAGATTATAGCTCAATATAGCTGTCAATCAAAACATGATCTGGCCTTTCAATTGATTCTCCAATCATCTTGAAGAAGCTCCCGTGTCCAGAACCGCCCACAGCTCCATTTACCCCTAGAGACTCTCATCGTCCAGAGGTGGGACAAAATCATGACCGTTATCCAATGACCAAGTTTTGAAGCAATGAAAAAAGTTCCATCAGTCCCATTGAAGTGAATAGATGCACAGGTTTTACGGGCAAATGCATCAACATTAAGAGAATATATGAGAATTTACAATATTTTTTGAGATTTTAATTGCCTTTAAGCTTACGGAACATTAACTTATCTTGTAAAACATATCAAAAGTCACCATGAGCGACGTCGAACGAAACCCCTGCTCAGACCAGACGCTACAACACACTCAAAAACAGACGACACGACTTGTTCTTCAGGTTTTCTAATCCATGTGCACCGCAAGTCTGACGTGTACTGTTCTACCCTACATTTGAAACCCATCGTAATAAGTCAGTCCTAATTATTACATGAAAGCTTAATAGCAGTTGACAAGACGACAATAAATCAACAAGATTCACAAAAGCTAAACAAGTGTGCATTTATTTATTTAATTAAAATATGAATTATTTGTTTTAGATTCAAAGAGGCTATTAAATCGCCAGTGTGCTACAGGCCAAATGTCTATACTGATTTCACCGCTAGATATATCACACCGCTGTGCATATCATGTGTTTTATATTAAAGATTTAGTACACTTGTTAGGAATCGTGTGGGTAATACATGCACATGTATTGATTATTAAGATAGCCTTATACGATCATTGAGTGTATGTATTTATGATATGACTTAAAGAATTGTCACTGATAACAGTTGTTTAAATCTGTTTTAATCACTATCTAGGATGGCCACCAACTATAATAATAACAATAATTATGTAACAACAATGTAATAATTATCACATGTGCTTAAAATGAAACCGAAACTATTTATCACAATAAATAAATTCTTATAGTTATAGTTTCATACATCTAGGTTCCAAAAGTACTCATGAGATAATTATGCATTATTACAACACCATACCATGTGATACGTGGTGCATGATGGTTAACAGGATTATAATTTTAGTCTACTGCCGAGATCCAGGTTCAAATCCGGACTGGACTATCAGACGTGATTCGCTATGTCTGGTGTCTGGAAGTCCCTGTCCTGGATTGACATCATATCCTGGCTATTTCTCCCAGTGCTTCCCTCTGAACCTGGATCCTCTGCAATCCTGACCAGGTTGAAGGGGAGGATATAAAAAAGTATAAATTCGCTTATGGGCTGTAAGGTGGCGTAGTGGTTAGCACTGTCGCCTCACAGCAAGAAGTCCTGGAGATCGATGTCTGGGTAAAGCAATCCGACACACACACGCAACAAATTCAGCATATCCAATTAACTTGACAACATGTCTTTGGACTGTTGGCGGAAACCAGAATACCCAAAGTAAACCCACACATACACGGGAGGACCATCTATACTCTGCAGATAAAGTCCCCTGGTTGCTGGCTGAGCCGAGAATCGAACCCAGGACTCTTTGCTGTGAGAGGACAGTGCTGAACAACAACCCCGCCGAGCTGAACAATAATTTATATATACACATACATATATATATTTATATTTATATATTTTTTTTTCAGCTCAGCTATAGATAGATAGATAGATAGATAGATAGATAGATAGATAGATAGATAGATAGACAGAGACAGATAGACAGAGACAGATAGACAGAGACAGATAGACAGATAGACAGAGACAGATAGACAGATAGACAGATAGACAGACAGACAGATAGACAGACAGATAGACAGACAGACAGACAGACAGACAGACAGATAGACAGACAGACAGACAGATAGATAGACAGATAGATAGATAGGTACTTTATTAATCCTGAAGGAAATTAAATGATGCTGTATTTATCTTTATATATATATATATATATATATAATACACACCCCTGCATAGGGAGAGCTGAAGTGGACCCTCGATAGGTTATCATCCCAGGAGCATGAAAAGTATCTGCCCCTTCGGTGCGAGATGGAAATGACTCTACAAAATGACCTTCAATGTGCCGATGACAAATACTGCCAATAACGAACTCCATACGTGTCAAACGAGAGTCCGAATTTCTCTAATAACTATTAGAAAGCATCAGTCCAGTTCAGGGTTACTCCTGGTGCTCCTGTACATTGCTCATCCATCCATGTGTTCAGGATCTGTTTCCTGGATACCGAAGTCATCGATGTCATCGATGTCATCGATGGGCTCTGGTGTTTTATAAGCATGATTTATAAGATTGAATATGTGTGGCATCCGTTCTTTTTCTCATTTAGGATTAGCATGTAGATGGTTTTATAAAGGTTATTTATAAGAGACTTTCTTTAAATGACACTAAAATCTGACTGAGTTTCATGGATTAAAATGTCCGGAATTGCTTTGGATTTGATGATGTGCACTGAAAGCCTGTAACAAGTGCAAATACTGTTAAGAACCTCGAATTTATCTGTGACCCAGACAAGCTGTGAGAATGAATTTGAGGGTCTTTCATGTCCATTTATTAAAAAAAAAAAAACAGCAATACATTTTATATTCTGTTCCGAATACGGGCTGCTTTGGTTTCATTTTATTCACAACATCTTATTCATACTTCAATACAATCAATACAATCAAATTTGGCTGATTTACTGAGCTATTGTTTGTACTGTAGGTATTGTTTCTTTATTTGTCTTTGCATTGACCTGCCAGAATGTTGTATCCTTTTATCCATGCAGCAATAATGTCATGATGATACTGTCCATGTCGGTCGATACTGGATAAGTCAGCCGGATTCATGATTTTGGGGAATCTGGGTATCAGAATCAGGCTGCAGGTACAATGTTTATACCGAAAGCTACGGTGCTGCTTGATTATTTTAAATGCGTTCGGCATCTATCAGTCATTAGATTAAACTCATATACCTTTTTGCATAGATTTAATATGGGAGGAAAGAAGACAGACACACACACACACACACACACACACACACACACACACACACACACACGGAGAAACACACACACACGCACACGTACACATCCAGACATAAAGAGAAAGATAAAATGTCAAATCAAACCCAGGACTTTGAATACAGTTCAGTT
>JAOTRQ010067002.1:0-12876 GCA_028565875.1 Hoplisoma paleatum
GTTGTCGTCAGGAAGGGCATCCGGACGGAAAACTCTGCTCCAAACATTAACATCCGACCCCAGGAACTGGGAAAACGAATGATAAACGAATAGATAGAAAGAATTCATTTCTTCTCCTTTTTTCTTCCCAGAAACTCGTCCCCCAGCTCTCCCATGCCATCTCCGGCAGGTTCGGTGGTCTCGAATCCCAGCAGCAGTGGTAGCAACACTGTGTCTATTCCACAAGTCGTCCAGCAGATGGCGTCCAACTATGTCAATATCACAGCCCTCGTCCTCAGTGCTCACGAAACGTGGGAGCAGTCGGCGGAACTGGCACGCTCGTGCACCGGTACGTAAAGGACACACACACACACACACACACACACACACACACACACACTGTTCAAATTCTCAACTTTAGGTGCTTTTTTGCCTCGCTTCTGGATTGTTCTGTACAGATCTGACACACGTTTTTACCAATCTGTGTAAACCAGGCGGTATCATCAGCAGGGGGCGCTACTCACAGAGAGTAATAGGTTGTAACCGCATGGCTGTGGGTGCAAGAATATAATATATAGTTACAGATGCTTTTTTAATTGTTAATAGCAGCGCTTAGTTGTTATCGGAAACGAGACGTAGCTGTGTTTATTATTATTATTGTTATTTTGTTGATTTCGTTCACCTGAAAGAACAATTTTATTTACTTTCATCGTGAGCATCGGCTCAAAATGCTGATTTAACTCTCAAATGAAAAAACATCACTTAGGCTCACACACACACACACACACACACACACGCACACGCACACGCACACGTACGTTTATCTGGACGTGCTTCAGATGTGTTTTTGTTGCTCTGGTGTGTGGGTGTGTGCGCACACACTTCTTTTCCATTCTTTGTCTGCCCTTCCCTTCGCAGGCGTGTTGAAGGAGCTGGACGCCACGCTGGGCCCCCTGAGCCTGATGTCCAGCATGAACTCTCTGGTGCGCTACGCCCGCCAGGGCCTCCACTGGCTCAAACTGGACACCTCAAGGAACCCCCCGGCCGGCCCGTGATCCCACCGGGAAAGGAACCCTGAACAGAACTTTATTTAATTTATTTTGCTTTGCTTTTATGTTTTTGTCGTGGCCAACGAAGAAGACGAGGCGAGAGCGGGAATGACGACCGCGGCCTCAGATTCCTTTTTGCACTTTTGAAAGAAACCGAGTTTGTATTTAATAAGACGAAAAAGATTTTCGAAAGGATTTCGGTTCCGAGTTGACGTAATGGCTGCGATTAATCTGAGCCATGTGACCAATAAGCCTGACTTTGAATTTAGTTCAATCCTTACTTTGAAGGAGTGTGTGTGTGTGTGTGTGTGTGTGCGCGCGTGAGGAAAATTGGAAGTTTTTACGGGAAGAAACCTGAAGTGCGCACTACAGCGAACACACTCGTCATCTTCCACTTTGCACTCTTTCGCTCCCGCCATTCGTCTGGAGTTTGAAAAAGTGATCAGATGATTATTTATTATATACCATCTATATTATTATTCTTTATTACTACTAATATATTTCGGTATGAATTTCCATCCGATTGACGAATCATTTTGACATGGAAGAAGGATCCCTATGCTGTCTATTTTTATTTTTAACCATCATTTCTTTCGTAAAGCTTAAGACTGCTCGTTCATCCGCTATATTTAGGCTTCGGATTCAAGCCGAATTTGACTCCTGTGAGTTTTGAACACTCATCCTTTCATTTCGAGCCAACGCCGTACCTCTACCTCAAGTGGACGTCGAATGCAGAGGAACCACACCGGTCCGGATCCGAAGCGGTTCCCAAGCCCAGATACGCAGAAGTCATATCAGACGTGCCTTAAACTCGAAATAAAAACTATTCATTGTAGTTCCGAACCCGACACCAAATATCTTGTTCTGTTTCATCCGCCCATAAATTTTCACTCCTGTCCGGTTCACACTCTAAATCTCTCGAGTATTTGTGTATATATATAGGGAATAAATAGGGTGTATGGAAGGAAAGCAATGAAACATTATTGCCTACTATCACCACTAGGTGGGAGCAGCTCCTGTCTATCTGTTCCGGCTGTCATACTTCAATCATGACTTTGGGCACCTACTTGTTCTCTCATGTTCATTTCCTATATGGGGTTAGGATCGTATGGGAAAAGGATGGTCACCAACCCCAGAGATTCCATAAACGCTTTCTTTTTAGAAGCGATATCAACTCGTACAAGTACTTCAATCATCTGAATTTATTATCTAGAACTATAAAGTCTTTGCACACCTGGGAAATTTCTCCGTATTTATTTACATTTATTTTTACAGTTTGTTTTATACCCTCATTACACTCGTTTCTGAGCAGTTACACTGAATTCCTTTGTTCTCTCACATCTGGGACTCTTGGTGCACGTTTATATACTCATCAGTTCTTCCTTTCTAGAATTAAGGGCTTGACATAAAACATTTAAAAACCTCCGTATTTTATTGTATTTATTTAACTGTGAAATTACGATTTCCGACGATTTAAAGTTAAGCTTCACGGCGTCGCCGTTTCAGCATTTTAGTTCTTTAGAGAAAGAAAAAAGCTGATTTATTTTCCACTAAATTTCACGTCTCCGTGCTACATTTTGGTGCTTCTCAACACTAAATGTCATGTTTTCTGTTCTCGTTCTCGGCTTGATGGAAATTGTCGGATGGATGCTGGTTTCTTGTGCTCCTGATTTTTGGGTGTGAAAGTGAGCGTGTTCTTTATTCACCCTGCATTTATTAAAAATGACTCGAGCAGTCGGGATCTTTTTGTACATTTTTTTTGTAAATACGATGATGTACTGAGCTCCTGTGTATAAAGACCGGCAGTGAAACGAGTTTCTTTTGACTCAGAAATAAGTTTTTTCCCCCTTTAAGAATGTTAATGCTGATGTTTGTAGCTTGGGTGGGTGACTGGTGGAGGGCGGGGGGGCTGGAGATCGGATCATTTTCTCTCTGGTCACCGAATATCTCTCTGATTTGTCTGATGATTCTGAGGCAATAAAGTTTTGGAGAGAGAAGAAACTGATCGTTTGTTTATTCAGTTCAAGATGTATTAATCATTTGTTTTACCACAGAATATTTCTGGTCAGGTTTGCAGTGTGTACATCACACACACACACACACACACACACACACGGTGGAATGTGGGCTAAGTGGGTAGCATTGTCACTTCACAGCAAGAAGGTTCTGGGTTTGATTCTAAGGTGAGGCGGTCCATTTTCTGTATGTGTGGAGTTCACATGCTGTCAGTTTAGGTTTTACTTTCGGCGCTTCAGTTTCCTCCCACAGTCCAAAAGCATGCAAATGAAGTAAATCAGAGACTGAATTACCCATGACTGATCTATCAGAAGGAATTTCACCATCATTTGAACTTGTAGGTGTTTTATAATCTTTGGAATGCGCAAACATGCATCATGAATCTTTTATTTTCACAATCAACTCACCTAATTTCAATTAATCTGTTATTTTAATGGAAATTATTGGGTTTGAAATTATTTCTAACCACCTTAACAAAAAGAAAACAGCTCTGTCTATCTTTATTTTTTATTAAGCAATTTTGATTTCCAGTGCATATCAGAACACAAGTGTATGTACAAGAGATGAGTAAGTTTACTGCATATATATAATTCCAATAAAATACTTTCATTCACATAAAACACCTTATAGCATAAAAAGGAATTACATTTCGATCACTGATTCAAATTCTGCATCGTTTACATTTTCTGTACACGAGACGACTCCATCACCCCGGGTTCAAGACTCGGATTCTCCACTGAAGTTCGGGTTGTTGAAAGCCGGCTGAAAGAAAACAGTCCAGAGTCGTTTTTAATGTTATTCTAGCTGTGCGTGTTTATTAACAGTATTTTTGGGTTTAGTCCTGGGATTAGTTATCAACATTTTCAGGGTGTTTTGGGCTGATAGGAACGTAGTTCAGGGATTGTAATTGTTTTAACATTTTTACTCACCACCTCGACAGGAGTCGTTCTTTTGATCGGGAGACTAACGTTGCTCAGTTTGACTCCTTTAACCTTGAAGATGTAATACAGCGCGCCCAGAATCAGCAGCACGGCCAGTAAAGTTCCAATAATTCCACCGGCAATCGCATCTGCGTGAGCTGACAAACACACACACACACACAAAATTATGATTTAACTAGAAAGAAATTGAACGTAAAGAGAAAATGTAAAATTTCATACCCTTGGTGCTCTCAATGTAAATTAAAAAGACTAATCCAAACTTACGGTGAATTGGAGAGACAGTTGGAGTGGTTGTACGCCCGTCATCTGTAGAATAATCTAAATAAAAAGGAAATTTTATTGCCATATTCAGAAGACTTGGACATAAACCGTTTTAACGTAACGACCAATCACGCTGAGGGACAGATTCAGATATTTTTTGGATTTTGCCATTATAGATATTTTGATAGATTGATGGATGGATGAAAGGGTGGAGAGACAGACAGACAAATAGATGGATGGATGATTAGATGAATGAATATGGTACTTCATTGATCCCCAATTTCCTTGTTGTACTTGCAAAACACATAACACACATATTCATACACAAATAATAAGTAAATATACGAAATAATTACTTATTATTTTATTATTAGTAGTATGTTTACTGTTATACAACAGGTTGATCATTTAGCAGGGTTATATATGCTATTTCCTTTAGCAAAGCGCTAAACATTTGGGCCTAGACCAGCCAGAACATGCGAGTAGAATTCTCCCAGTTCATTAGCAAAACACACAAAATGAACGAAATATTTTGAAAAACAACGTAGCATTGTTTACACAGTTTATAATTATTTAACTCATTTTATTTCTTTTATTTTACCAAATTGAAACAATCGTGAAGTTTGACGCTAAAATTTACAACGAACGTTGTCTTAAATAATTATAATAATAGTATTTGGCGCCATCGTGTGGTGAAGCAGTAACATTGCACATTATTCTTTAGAGCTTGTATGAAGTTTATTAGTTTTGTGGGTTAAAAAAACTTGTTTCATTCAAACCCTCAACTGTTCAGTCCAATTTGTGTATGTTATAAGTCTCTTTGGATAAAAATCATCCGCTAAATGCTTAAAATATAAATGTGAACGCATGTACGGACCTCTTTTAATAAGAACATACATATAATGCAAAATTCACTTCGCATGTTTTGCATGTTTGCATGTTACATGGGCCTTTACTGCTCCTATAAACTCTTCAAGTTTGAATAAAATTCATCCATCGGTTTTCTATAATTTATTAAAAATATTTTGGTGGCAGAAAAAATGCTGTTTTGACTTCTGTGGTATTGTGACATAATAACCCATCACCCATTCGAACTTCACTATGCAGGTATATATAATGGTTCCCAGTAGGAACTGTTGTGTTGTTGGCTGTGGGGTAACAGCTCCTTATACCTTCTGCAAGGTAAATAAGAGTCGATAATGATCTCTATTTGTGTGTGTGTGAACTTCACAGGCATTAAACATCAGACTGCTTGCATAACTCCAAATTCCAAATGCAGACTGCATTTATTAAACTTACGTTGGTTCCGCTTGCAGACGAATCCTCTCTTCTGGAAGCAGCTGTTGTCATTCCAGGTTCCATCATCGTTATACATTTCCACACAGTCCTCCCGACCCATGTCGTGTTGGTCCCCGTTAGGCTCGCCCGCACGCCAGTTTGTGTATCCAAGAGCGGTCATGTCAGTCCAACCCCATCCATCTATAAAAATCCACGATTATCCTCAGTATAGAATATTTCATATGAGATCATATATCTGAAACGTGATTTATGATTTCGTGTACGTACACGATGCGTCCTTGCTGAGGCCGAGCCATAGGTTGTGATATCTGGTGTAGTTGATGCTCCTGATGAACTCCACCTCGGCTCTGCTGTGTACGGACGCCAGATCGGTTCCCGACATCTGTTGACAGTGAAGTCGGGAATCAGGCCAGGAGAAACCCATCTTTCCGTTGTAGACAAAATAGCAGTGGCGCCCGTACGGCCTCCAGCCCGGGAAGCACTCTCCGTCTCCTGGAGGAGGAGTCGGAGGAATGGTCTCTGGAAAAATACAAAGCCATAACATTTTAAATAGAGATGTTCATGTTTAAATCCACTCACAGGCACGTTGTCAGAGATTGCGGCTGTACTTACCGTGTGAGATCTTGCAGATGTACGGTTTGGCTACTTTACAGTCCGTGTCGTTCCATGTGCCATGGATCAGGTGGTAGCGTCCATGCATGCTCACACAGCCTTCATCGGGGTGATTGGTCGGCTCTCCTGGGCCCCAGTGAGTGTAGAAGACCGGCCAGCCATCTATCCACTGATATGAACCGCTGTCCCCCTGCACCCAAATCAGACCCGGGTTCGATACACACGTCTTACACTCAGAACAGGGCCGATATCAATACCCGAATGTTACTTATACTTCGAATTGAGTTTCTGTCGATAGCAATCCAAAAACATTACCAACAAATAACAAAACTTCTATTTTAGGTTGATTTATGGGGGATTTTATAGGTCTTTGGCTATTGGTTTAATGTTCATATTTAATTAAAAGTTAGTTACAGTTTGTATAACTATGAAGTTAATTCTAAATAAATGTCTTCTGTTTGTGTGCTTGTGCTTAGTCCATAGTTGTGGATTGCACTGTTAGTATAAATAGGAACTGTTTCTTTAAGAGAATGACGGATCAGTGGGAGAACGCAAATATATGTGTAGATTATGGAAAACGTTGAATTAAAGTTTTCACACCCCTTATTCTCTTCGTATGGGTTAGTGAGTATCAGATCTGTGCCAGCCCTAGCTTGTACCGTGCGCTGGAGACCGATCCAGGCCTCTGTTTGGCCCTCCTGGATGGCTCCTGAGATGAAGGCCTGCTCATAGCTCATATCCACGCTGGCTAGGTTTCCTCCTTCCTTCACGCAGGCGGCCTGGGCCTCCTCCCATGACTTGGGACTCTCTACCATCTTGTAGCAGTTCTTGTACCAGGTGGTGTAGCCGGCTGGGCAGGGGCTGCTGGTGGGCGGAGGCGGGGGCAGACTGGCAGCTGTGGAGGGAGAACGTGAGCATGGGGGTGGACGCCCAAGGTAAAGTTTGCATGGCTTGACTTACATTTCTTTCGGTAGCACACCCAGCTTCTCCTCTCGTTACAGTTCTCGTCGTTCCAGCGGCCGGTCGCTAGGTGATTATGGAGCATGGACACACAGTGTTCCTGCAAGAGTGGTCAACCATCAGCATGTGTCTTTTAAGGCTATTTTTAGGCTGGATATCTGAGGATTACTTTAATAAATACATTTGCATGAATCCTTCTCAGAGAAGCTGTTGTTCTAGCTGAGGTCACTAAGCTAGAGGTCAGCTACTAAGCTGAGGTCACCATCCTCGCCTGTGGTTTGCTTATTTAAGTCGTACTAACCCAGATGAGGGCGCTGGTTCATAATAGTGTTCAGTTGAGTCATGTGACAGTTGCACGCTTTGATTTTTATTTCCAGTCCTCTTTTGATTTGTGTTACTGTTCGTCTCTCCTTCCTTTTAGCAACTCTCCTTCGTCGCTCTCTAGTGGGCTGTGATGGTGCAAGCACTCCCATGTGTTCCTTCTATTGCGTATTTATCTCACCCGCTCTTCTTTCTTCCTTATAACAATCAGGTCTCATAGCTCCTAAGTGTGTGTGCGTATGTGTGTGTTTGTGTAATCGGATATTTGAAGTTCTACCTGCCCATCGTAGTTGTTGGGCTCCTTCTCCGCCCAGTTGGTGAACAGGACTGGACTCATTCCATCACTCCAGGCGAATTTGCCCTCGTGAAGCTTGTCGGACAGTCCGATCCATGAGGCATGGCTCATGTCCCTCAGATAACTTGCTACGAAATCTAGAAACGGATGATGTATGTCAGCTACGACTTTAAATCCACATTCAATACCTGGAAGCACCTCTTTCAGAGACCTGACCGGGTCACCACCAAATGTCTGGCCAGGTGACAAGCATCACTCTTTATCTCAGTTTCTCTAATAGCTTTTTTAAAATGAATCCAGATGCCTACCATTTTCATTCATGTCATCTATGACAGCAAGATCTCCACCCTCTTTTTTGCACCAATCCCGAGCAAAAGTCCAGTTGCTTCTCTCTTCGTTATGGCCGTGCCGTCCTCTGAACATGTAGCACTTGTTGTGGTAACGCATCCATCCTGACGCCGACAACAACAAAAGAAGAGTCACAACGTTTATACAAACGGTCGAATCGAAATCACAGACATGCGATGTGGTAAAGTTACCCTCTGGGCAGTTTCCGTCCCACGCAGGGGTCGGAGGTGGCGGGGTATGAATTTCTCCGGGCAGTTTCTTGCACATGTATCCGGCGCTGGCTCTGCCGCAGTTGGCATCGTTCCACGAGCCTTAAAAACAGCATTCAGGAAACAGATGAATTTAATAGTACTAGAACGTCACCCGTGGGCCACATGAGGGAGCTGGGTGTACCTGGATATCTGTTCATCTGTACGCACTGCTCCTCCCCGTTAGCGTTGTTGGGCTCCCCCGGGCCCCAGTGCACGTAAGTGACAGGAGATCCATCCACCCATCTGAACCGGGACACATTTCAGAATGGAATCATTATGATCATAACAGCAGAGAGACGAGGATAATGATGAAGGTCGGACGTACATGTACTCTCCTCCGATCCCTCCCAACATCCTCATTCCGATCCACGCTGCTTCGACGTGACCGGTTCCCACCTGCAGCAGAAATCCAGAAACACTTCATTTTAAACAGGAGGGAAACGTTTCCCTGCGATGGTTGAGTATGTAGGGGGTGTGAATACTTTTGTTCAGATTCAAGATTTTAAATAAATAGTAATAACAATTAGTTAGGGATCTAACGATTCACAAAGAACTGTAAGGAATCGATTCACTGCAACATGAATTGACTCGGTGAGTCATTTAGGATGATCATTTATGATATTTACTTTAAATAGAGATACATTCATTTTTGGCTTAGTTTTCACCTACCCTTATAAACATCGAGCATTAATTGTTTAAATACATAATGTATAATCACAAATAAAGTTTTTTTACTTGTATTTTATTTATTTGTAAATGAAGTAAAAAATAAAGAAACTGTCAGAATCTGTCTTCATTTTAATGTTTTTTTTTATCTGAAAAAATCGCATTGTAAACCCAGTATTGTAAATCAAATTGCATCATGGGTAGAGTGTATCGTTTCATCTCTATAATAATAACAGTAGTAGAAGTGCACGGTGGCTTAGTGGTCAGCACTGCTCAGCAAGAATTCTCGGGTCCGATTCCCGGGACCAGCCGAGGCTTTGATTGTTCTTCCCAGGTCGGCATTGTTTTTCTCTGGGTACTCCGGATTTCTTCCACAGTCCAAAGACATGCAGTCAGTTGAATTGGAGATACTAATTGGTTTCTGTACCTCGCAACAGACTGGTTGACGTGTTCAAGTGTTTAGTGTATTTACAGTGTGGGTGGATGGATGGATGGATGAAAATTGTAATGATAACAGACATAGTCAAAAAAAAGATAATAATTATTATTATGGTAATACTAATACTACTACTAATAATAATAATATAATAATAATAATAGTAGTAGTAGTAGTAGTAGTAATACTATTAATAGTAATAGTAATACTACTACTAATAAATGAGCCTCTGAACCAAAAGCACATCTGTAGTTTTGGTCTTTGGTCGGCAGAGTTTGGTACTTAACACAGATGTGTTTCCATGCAGATGTTTGCGCTCCTACCATGGACAGAATGAAGGTCTGCTCCTGCTGGTCCTGGATAGAGACGAGTTGAGATTTCTCGTGGTAACACCTGAGCATGGCTGTGTAGAAATCCACAATATCCGTGTCGTTGTAGTAATAACAGACGCCGTTGCTCTTCCTCCAGCCGGGGTTTTCTCCACAGTCCGGGGCTGCACACAGGATGTGTAGACAGGATGTTACCGGAGACGCGACCCGAACCCTCGACTTTCTGAAGGTGGCGCGAGAGATTGGGTACCTGGGATGGGTGGAGGAGGATCCGGGGGCACGATGGGCGTCTTGCCCTTGGCGATGGCGCACACCCAGTCCTGATGGGCGTCGCAGTTGATGTCGTTCCAGAAGGATGAGCCGTTGGTGGTGGTGACCATCTCTACACAGTTCTCGCGGCCCCCGTGGTTATTCGGCTCGCCGTGACCCCAGTTGGTGTGAATGACCGGTGAAGCGTCGCTCCAGACGTAACCTGCAACCAGATGTAAAAATATTTCATTATAATTACTCATGTTTCTGTTTTTTTTTACAACTTGCACTTGTACTTTTACTCAAGTTCTGTATGTTTTGTGCTGTTAATGTAGTTTTAATCGCTCCTGGTACTGATATATACTGTACTATATACTGGTATAAAGAAATGTGTAACGGGATGCCAGATGGCATCATTCATCCAAAATCTATAAATAAAAACCTGTATAAATGCATATAAAAGCGCCCAATCTGGCAACCACGCCACAACACATGCACACACAATGGAAATTCATCATTTAAAAAGCATACATCATATTAGTAAGTACTTTATTTAGGGACAGTGTAGCCTAGTGGGAAGAGCGTTGGGCTAGGAACCCAAAGGTTGGGGGTTCACAGTCCCTGTCTGCTCCAGGGGGCGCCGTACTGTGGCTGACCCTGCGCTCTGACCCCCAACTTCCAGATAAGTTGGGATATGCGAAGAGAAACTTTTCGTTGTACTGAACATCTGTATATGTGTAATGACGAATAAAATTTGAATTTGAATTTTCATGGCCGTGACATTAATTACATATAATTTATTACTCGTTATTAATGTTTCGAATGGCACGGTGGCTTAGTGGTTCGCACTGTCGCCTCACAGCAAGAAGTCCCGGGTTCGATTCCCTCCTGGATTAGGTGATATGGGGCTTTTTATGTAAAGTTTGTATAATCTCCATACAAAGATGCTGAAATTGTATTGTGTGTGTAGATAGATAGATAGATAGATAGATAGAACTTTATTGATCCCTTTGGGTGGTTCCCTCGGGGAAATTGAGGTCCCAGTAGCTTCATAGTTACACACAAGAAAAAGTTAAATAAGTAAGTATACAAGTAAAACATTAAGTAACTAAGTATTAAGTAAATGTCGTCCTGTAGTCAAGTCGGTGAAGAAGAGGAGGAAGAAGAAGACTTATGTCACCCGCTATTGGTGACCCAGCCAGTGTTCAGTTCTGCTGGTTATCTTTCTGTGTAGCGAATTCAGTGAAGAAGTGTCGGTGTGAAACTAAGTTAGTCTACTTAAGTGTAAGTGTGCTTAAATATACATCATGAACATTGTAAATATGATGAATGCTGCTTCTGATAGGTGCCGCAATGATCAGCGCTTCATGTTGGACTGTTTTGGCAGTGAAGAAGGACCAACAATATCAGGCAAGACCAGGAAATAGTTTTCCAACCTGTAAACATTCTGGATTTCTTGTTCACATTCAGTTTTAGGTTAGACGGGGTTAGTTTTGGATTTGGTGTTTAGTTTTTGTACTTGCATAGTTACTACAAAGTGGCTTTACAGCTGCTGTTACTACTGAGATATAAAAGAAGGACAATGCTCATTAGTCTCTGTGTGTGTGTGTGTGTGTGTGTGTGTGTGTGTGTGTTAACAAGACAGTGCAGGTTCTCTCTCATTAACCTTTATCTGCTGGCATCTGATTAGTGGGATGAAGTCGTTTTGTACTCAGCCTCAGTACAAACGAGCAAGAACAGTTTCAGACTCCAGGAGCAACGTTACGATTCATAATCATATCTAGACGTCTGTTTATCTGGACATCTGTCCATTTATCTTTTTGCCCATCCGTCCATCTCTCTGTGTGTCCAGCTAAGTTCAGAGTTTCACCAGCAACACCCCAACTACACACACTGATTTACACCCGTGGTCATAACACCAGATAACTTGTGATGAATGTCATGGATATGACCGAAGATTTAAAACATGATGTTAAAATGCTTAATAAATAAATAAATAGTACACGATTTGGCAGAACACATCCTCCTGTTGGAGATCATCCATCCATCCATCCATCCATCCATTCGTTCATTCACTGTTTCTGTCAGACAGATCTGCTCAGTATTCGTCTGATACCCCAGATTATATATTTGCTATGTAAACATATTAGCGTAACGAGTTGCTAACAACGCGACTATTCTTTTTTTTTTGTTCTGCCTCAGGCTTAAGCGCCGTGTCTCTCCTCCAGAGCAAAAAAAAAAACCTCCCCAAACCTGCAGGAACGTTCCGAATATTTGTTGTGAAGTTAAAGACCTGCTGCGGATATTTATTCCAGAATTAATTAGTTGAGCATAAAATCTGTGCTCCTCAGCTGGGCCAGATGTTCATCTTTCTTCACGAGGGTAACAAGGCCTGGGGTTGTGATTACGTTTCAATGCTGAGTGATTTTTTTTTCTCTCAGTAATAAGTGCCAGTGCCAGTCTTGGATGCCCTGCTGTGCTGTACTGCACACACACACACACACAGACTCTCTCTGCCGGGTCTCAGAAGGTGGTCGGTGCTGCTATGGGGATGATTCGATGACTGGTAAACTCCAGCTTTAGTCCTTCATTATTGATTTAGGCTATGATGTCATGCTGACCGTGACCAAAATAAAAGTCATTATTTAAAAGAAAATAACAAAACAAAACCAATCAAACGACAAAGATTCATTAAAAATGTTTCTCCAGAATGTTCGAGAAGGTTTAATAGTCGTGGTGAAGCAGATGCAGAGTTTCAGAGTAGTTTTGTTATGGCTGATTGGCCAAGATCAACCAAAACATTATGTCCACCCCTGATCAACCAAAACATTATGTCCACCCCTGATCAACCAAAACATTATGTC
>JAOTRQ010067021.1:0-12874 GCA_028565875.1 Hoplisoma paleatum
TGGTATAATGTTCTTTTTCTGAAATGCAGTGTTCCTTTTACGCCAGATGTAATGGGACACACACCTTCCAAAGAGTTTCACTTTTGTCTCATCTGTCCACAGAATGTTTTCCCAAAATTCTTGGGGATCATCAAGATGTGTTTTGGAAAAATTGAGACGAGCTTTATAGTTCTTTTTGCTCAGCAGTGGTTTTCTTTTCGGAACTCTGCCATTCAGGCCATTTTTGCCCAGTTTTTTTCTGATGGTGGAGGCATGAACCTTGACTGAGGCAAGTGAGGCCTGCAGTTCTTTGGACGTTGTTGTGGGGTCTTTTGTGACCTCTTGGATGAGTCATTGCTGCGCTCTTGGGGTAATTTTCGGTGTTATGCAACAATATATAAGTGTTATGCAACAATTTCCCACCGATGCAAACAAATCAAACCATAGACATAATTTTCTTCCGCAAAGGAGCTTTACATGGTGAGCATGGACATGACAGTTCTTTGAAATCATTGTAGCTGCTCAATTCGGCAAACTCTCCACTAGTGGCCCGAGCTATTAAATAACTTATTTTCGATAACTACAAATTATTTTTGTGCCTCTTTCTAAATTCTTGTGTGGAGCAGCTGATCGTGGAAGATTTCAGTTTTCACTGAAATATTTAGTATTTTAATCAATTTTTGCTCCAATAAGGTTGTGAAGGTCTTAGGAGAGCTCACTGCTTTTACCCATGATTAGATGTTTCTTCAAATCAAATCAAAGTTTATTTAACACATACATAGTTATACAGAGTACAACCGGCAGTGAAATGCTTTATACCCACTCCATCCGAACACTCGAAATTACGTTTAACAAGCTAGAAAAATTATAAAAAATTATGTGTGTGTGTGTGCGTGCGTGCGTGCGTGCGTGCGTGCGTGTGCGTAATGTAAAAAGTTATCTATACTAGTTTCATATTTGTAGGTCTTGGGGGTGCTCAAAGATACACCGGTACAATTTTGACAGGTAAAATTTCCAGAAGACTATCGCAGACCCTGCTTTTAAGCCGTATGCTTTTGATCACGAACACTTCAATTTCTGATGCGCAACAAACAAATTAACTGTAATTTACCTTCTCCCAAACTGATTAAGTATTAATTTTTATTCATGATATAGTTATAAAACATAATATTCATAATATAAAACACTGCAAATAAATGCATTGGATTGAATACATTTATCAATACGTACAATGTTGTATTGAAGAATGCATTAGCTGCAACACCATTACTCTTCAAATAAACTCTAACATAGACACGTGCGTGCGCGCGCGTGCGCGCGCGTGTGTGTTGTGGGTGTTAAAGAGTCCATTCAAAATTAGACTAAATAACGGTCTGTGCAATAAACCAGTACAATTCAGCTCATAAATGCATAAACAAATTATTGCAACTTCAAACATCATTGTAAATTGAGAATGTGTGTCTTAAATTGCAGGTAAATTGTATATCATGCCAACAAAAATACGAAATTAACATATCGATGGATTCTTTGCATAATTTGATTATGATGTTAATTTAAATAAACCGTCTTTGGTCGCATGTTTGGCTTAGATTGGCCTTTGTAATGCTTGAATAAACTTGCTAACATGATTTCAGCTCATCTGTACAGAAGCACCTTGTAAATATTTAATCGATTTATAGTTTCTTATCTTGAATGAATCAAGATACAGTTCTGAAGCATCATGGAGTCATAAATCTGGAGTTTGTAGTACCGAATGGCTGAAGGTGTCGTTCGCACCTTTGCTCCAATGAAGAGGTGACAGTTCTCCCATATAAATGTGTTTCCATCAGTAAACTCAGACCAGATCACTGCTCATTTCCCAGAAGAACTTCTCTTCTAGACGAATCTTTGTTCCAGTCGCTGTTATCTTGAGAGGATTTTAATCATGGGGACTGCAAAAAATCCAAAAACCAGAACATCCAGAAGAGTGAGTAAAAATAAAAATGATTTTAAACAGATTTTATATGTGCTGGAAATGTGTTTGCATTGTATTTAGACAAAAGAATATTTATTTTGCTGTAAGTCATAAAATAAAACGCAACGTGGTACTAATGAGTTTTTTGTAAATTCCAAATAAGGTTTTACAAACAATAATGAAATAATACAAAATCTGCAATTCTGAATTCTGACCACATAATTCTGAATTCTGCAATTCTGAATTCTGATTCACATAACAGAAATGGTTAATATACTGTTAATATATCGGTGTGGGTGTTTGTGGGGGGAGGGGTGTCTAAATTACAAAAAAACGTGCTAAATGATCAGAATACCAAATTAATTACCGTAGGAAACCGTCGCGAGCAAGTTTAATAAAGTTTAGCATTGTCTACACTGTTTATTCGGTTATAATGTTTTTAAATGTTTTTAACATATTATTGAAGGTGTTGAAGCCAGTCATCGAGAAGAAACGGAGAGACAGAATCAATCAGAGTTTGGATGAGCTCCGGACTCTTTTATTGGACCACACTATGGATTCGGTATTGGCACAAATACATTCTTAGTAAAACTGCATCTATCACAGTACAAAGGATGAAAAATGATATATTTGAGTTATATTACCACATCATTTAGTGTGTTTCCATACTATCAAACTGTAGATTTGGGAATCTTTTCTTGATAATGTCAAAATTATTATCTATTAAAATGATTAAAAAATCTCGTATAATGACAATAAAATCCATCCTGTCACCCCTGCCAGTGACTTTATAAAATTTAAATAAACTGTATATTTTGTTACATTTTATTTCGTTGTTAAATGTCAACTGTATGTCTGTAATTTATATAGAGGCTACAAAACCCTAAACTGGAGAAGGCTGAAATTTTGGAGCTGACTGTGGAATACATCAGAAACAAATCAACTATCACTGCAGACAATACAGGTAAGTTTTTCTTCACCAATTTATACGCTCATGTGCGCCTTGTTTCTAAAGTTTATAGAACTTCACAATGTATGTTGCACTTTAGTGGGTATGTGGGTTAGTGTGTGTTTAAATCTCTGCCAACTTTACGTCGGAATATAATACACCTTATTTTGTGTACAAAATTACGTTGTGCATCAATATAAATCCAGCAATACATACAAATGTGAATTGTGTGATTCTACACAAAGAGCCATCTGTTCATTAATTTTGATAATTTAATGCATTTTTATTTGTTTCTTCCCTGTTTCACCCCAACATCCTCACCCCCCAAATCTAACTACTTCCTCGTTTAAACTAATGTTTTCTGTCTTTATTTCTTAACTCAATTACCTTTCACTCAACTTTTGTCTCATTTACTATAAAAATTTTCATCTGTTTGTCATTGTTTACACTAATACAATACCCCTTTATGCTTGGTTGCCTTTTCTATTCTCTACCCCTGCATCTTCTTCTCTTCCCCTACACCTATCAGCAGATTTGATCAAAGTCTCGCCTGAAACCGCCCCAACTGTCCAGACCCCCGGCATACCACGTGTACCCATCATCCAAATCCACAATGCTCAGAATCTCCAGACTCACACTCCTTCTGGCCCGCTCTACACAGCTGGCTTCAGGGAATGCATTTCTCGTCTGACCAGCTTCATCGAGTGTGTGGAACCATCACTGCGAGAGAACTTCATCCAGGGTCTTCGTCAACACCTCAACTCTCACGCTGACACCATCTGCAAGGTCAGAGGGCACAAACAAGCCAGCTCTCACCAGTGGCTCGGAGCCAACCTGCACCCAAGCCCTGATCCATTTTCATTTAGCAGTGGACTTTATCCCAGTTCATTTGTCCTGCATCATTCCTATCCATCTCCACCATATTCACTATCTCCTCCTCCCTCACCATGCTACTCCAGCTCCTCTCCTCCATACTCCTCATCACCCACCTATCTTACAGTGCCCTGTCACTTTGCCTTTCCTTCGTCTGTCTCTCCACTCTCCTCTGATTTCACCTCATCATCTTCATCATTCACCACGTCCACTCCGACAGCTTTAGCCCAGCCAGCAACTCAGACTCATCAGCAATCTCAGACACAACCATCCCAACAGACTCTGAGAAGGGAACTGTTCCCCTGTCAAACAAACACAGTCTGGAGACCCTGGTGATCCAAAACAAAAAGACTTAATATAAAAGTGTGAGGATTACAACCTAATATTTCAGTCCATGGCGCTTTATAACATATTTCATGGAATATCACTTCTTTTTTGTTTATTTCATTTTTTCTTAATGTTAACATTCATTTTCCTCTCTGACTATACCTACCTATTCTTCGTTCATATATGCTATATGTAAAGTGTAAATATATTTATTTTTCTATGTTTAGAGTGTTGTAATTTAATTGTATATATTCACCAAATAAAGCTCTAATTTTGTTACATATTAAAATGTGTCATTTTGCTCCATAGTAGAATTGATGAAAAAACAGACAATATCTTCAATGTAATTGCTTTAAATGGTAAATGCCAAAAATATCTATTTGAACAAAAAAGGGCATACAGTTTTATTCATGTAGAACAAACAATTAAAGTAACAGAAAGATGTTTACATAATAAATTTCTGTTGTAAATGCTTATTGTATTATTTATTGATTGATATATTGAGACAATAAATATCAAGCATTTTAACATTATGTTTAAAATCCTAGGTCATACCCTTGACAGAAAATTAATCACACAAGTTTCAAACAATACACTAGTCACATCAAACACAGTCATGGATAACTTGGTTAATTTGTCTTACCAGCATGTTTTAGACTGTGGAAGGAATCCTGAGTAAACCCATGTCAACAACATAAAAAAACATAGAAAGCCCCCTAACCATCCCAAGATTCAAACCCAAGCCACGGTGCCACACAAATGCTCATTGTACACAAAGCCTTTTTATGTCTCCTAGTAAGCATCACAAACATACAGATCAGTCATATTACAATGACTACATGTGTTTACAGTATCTATTTATTGTTTGGGTAGTTTTCTGTTTTAGTACATTGGCCTGCGATCTGATGTGCTTGATTTAGTCTGTATAATGGAAATATTACATTTATATACAGTTATTTGATTACATATGTACAGATGTTAGTTGAAATTGTTAATTAACCTTGAACTTTAATGCTAGTATAGCAACATGGCAGAATTTAGGTTCTTCTCCAGTTTGTTTTTTTTTGTCTCATCAACCTTGCCAAACACATGAGAATATAGGAATTACTGCGTGTATCCAGGGTTTGTGATATTTGACCAAATTAAGCAATAAACAACATAAATGAATAATCCCATTTGCCACATATTAAGAAAAATGTAGACAATGATAAACGACAGCGTGCACACTTTTTTAAAAGGAAAAACTACATTTCCCATAAGATTTTGCGGTTCATCCATTACCCACATACTTAGCCGTTGAAGATATTTTGTAATATTTCTTTCCATACAAGTCACTTAGATGTCATATTAAAATTGTTTGTAGACCCCAAACATATAAATCTCGAGTTTTTATTAAATAATTTGTGTTTTTTTTTATCAAACCTGACAAAAACACATGTTTACTAGGTAGACGCGTTAGGCGTTTTATTGCCTGTGAGGAAGCGTAGAAATTGAACTAAAACAAGCGTATTTAACGTAAATATGACCAAAAAACACATCATAATATTTTTTTGCACTTGACTGATTATAAACTGCACAACCTGAATAATAATATTCGATTTATGTGTTTAACTTTTCGTTCGGGCATCTGCTAGGACTCATATGAAACACAAAGTAGGCTAGTCCTGCCTTATAGCTTATCCGATTGGTTGTAAGGATCAACTTAGATTATCTATTGGCTAACTTGGTTGTTTGTCAGAATGCGCGCAGACTGAAAGTGTATATAAGGCACAGAAACCCCCCTCAGTCGCCACAGTAGATTCTGCAGCTGAGAGGAAAGTTTAGGTTTAGCGTAGTTCTGAGTGAAATACAATAAACGCGCTCATTACTGCTTTCAGTGTAACTATTCACTAACCATCATGCACATTCAGTCATTTGGGTAGTCGTGTGTGCATAAATATTCAGATGATATTTTGCGAGGGGTGTGTCTGATGAACTGTTTTGATCTGTAATATGACGTTAGCAGTTGTGTTAGCTATGCAGCTGAGCTAACTGAAGACAGGGAGGAGAGTTAGGAAGAGGACCTGATCGGTGTTTGTGAGTCTCTGATCTGAACGATTATTTTCTTTGGGTTCGAACAGACTTAAGCGTCGTGGCTCATGAATTATTCATGAGAAGGCGGGGCTTACCTATTCGGAGCTTGTGGGCGGAGTCACGCAGGTAACGTAAGCTAAACGTAATTTGATTTAAACTAAAAGTCGTCCGTTTATAAATGACATTCTTTAAATTGTCTATTTTACTTATATTGTTTGTTTAGTGAACATTTACCCATGCTTATGAATACTGAATATGAATAGAATGTGAATAGTTTCTGTAAATCTTTTTTTATAAGATTGTTTGTTTAATTAAAATCGCTTCTTTGTTCAAAAACGTCATTGCCTGTATAAATAGGTCTAGAACAAAATAGGCTATTCCCAAGCTATAAAGGACCGTTCATATGCTCAATAACCAGTGGTCTGTTTACCATGGCAAACAAATAATTCAGCCTAAAAGATATACTGTATATGTGTATATGTACTGTATATGTAGTTTGTTTTAAAAATCTTTATTAATTGTTTGTCAATAGACAATATTTATTATGTCTCTTTACCCAGACAATGTAACTGCTGTAACATGTAGCATTAGGCAAATGATCTCAGGACCTGAAGTTTCTCAGAAGGGGCTCAGATAAAACACTGAGATGAGGTTTTGATCGCCTGACTGACAGTGATTGACATGTTGCAGAAACTGTGAATTCACTTCAAAATGTGTTGTGCTTTTCCTCTTTCAGATGGATGTTTGATCCTCAGTGTTAACTAATTGGACAGTGATTGAAATGTTCGCTGATGACACCTCGGTCTTACTTAGTGACCCGTCTGTAGGGATTTCCTCAACCCAACAGCGGTCTGAACTTTCAGGAACCTGTGCTGAAAATCTGAACCAAGCGATTTCCGATCCCAAAGAGGACACGGTCACTCTGTCTGAGCCAAGATGGCTCCATACTCAGAGTCAAAATGGCCTCCAGCATCCCAAACCACATCAGCAGAGACTAAACAAACGCAGAAACACCATGAGCAGTGTAAAGAATTCTGTATTTGGTAAGCGGCGTCGGCGCACCAACTCTGAGAGCGAGTCCGTCCTACCTTCTAACTTCCTTATGGGCGGGAACATCTTTGACCCACTGAATCTCAACAGCCTATTGGATGAGGAGGTGAATCGGGCGCTGAATGCAGAGACTCCTAAATCATCTCCTCTGCCATCCAGGAGCAGAGATCCGGTGGAGATCCTGATCCCTCGAGACATTACTGACCCCCTGAACCTGAACGGGTGCCAGACGGGGGACGCTGGGGTTCTCCTTACTCCTCTGAGAAGTGGCAGGAGGAGACACCGGAATCGCCATCATGGAGGAGCTGGAGGGAGAGCAGGGTTCAGTAAAGATCCTCCAAGAGCAAACAGAGAAGGTGACCCGATGTCCATTCAGCTTGACCCTCCAGAATTGAAGTCTCAGCCAGACAGCACGGAAACCTCGCTAAACACACATATGGTCGAGGGCGACCTGGACCCTGAACTGCCTGTAGTGGATGAACCGGAACCCACACTTCCTCCAAGGCAAGAAGAGTTCCAGGAGCAGAAGGAAAGCATGGCTGTATGTAACACACAGTCAGCTCCAGCACATGCTCTACACCGCCAGCGCAAACGCCGCCGCAGCAGGTCCGAGAACACGGGTGCACCCTGGGACAAAAACAAAACTGCAGGTCTCACTTCAGGTTCAGGGCAGTACCATCATCCCAACAACAGGGGTCAGCCAAAAAATTGTCAAAAACAAAACATACACAAGAAGAAATTCCAGTACGGAAACTACAACCAGTACTATGGCTACAGAAACCCTGGAGCCAGTGAAGATTCCAGAATACGGATCCTCCAACCTGATTGGTTCAGAGGAAAAGAGGTCCTAGATCTGGGCTGCAACACTGGGCATTTGACCTTGACCATTGCCAAAAACTGGCAGCCGGCTCGCATCGTGGGCCTGGACATTGACGGCTCACTTATCCATGCAGCCAGACAGAACATCCGGCATTACCTTTCAGAAATTCACACCTTACAGGCCAGGGGGCGAGAGCGAGACAGCAAGAGTTCTGACAATGACAGCAACGAGAGAGAGTTAAAGAAACATGAGCACAAAACCACAGATGCCAACGAAAATGTGACGGAGATCGAAAACCAAAGGGACGGGGCAGGATCAGTATCATCCAATGGGAGCTCTGTATTTCCTGTTTCAATGCTTATCTCAAGAGGACCGATTGCTGCTCCCCCCTTACCAGACACACCCAGACTCGCACCTGGAAATTTTCCCTCCAACATCACGTTCGTGAAGGTAAGAACGAGGCGGTTAAAAATGTTCAAGACAAATTATCATCTGCATGGACTCTAATTACGTCAGAAGCAAACACAAACATATACAGTCTGCAAAACTTTTGAACAAACAAAACATCTTCTGTAATCTGAACTATCAGAAAGTAAACCAGCCCACAGCTGAACCGGAAAGATTATTTAGATGAAGCATCTTGGTGCATAATGACAGCAGCCATGATATTACAAATAAATAAAATAAAAGTCGTAAAAAAAAAAAAAGTCGTTACAAATAACAATTTGTAAAATTAGCTGGAAATGAGTGAGCTTAATTTGAAATGTGTTTTAGGAATTGTTAAAGAGTCCGGAATGCAAGCGATTGGGATCTCGGTTTAGAAACACGAGGCAAATACTTTGATGCTGATATTCTAACATTTGGTGTGTGTTCCTCAGGGAAACTATGTGCTGAACAGTGATGCTCTCCTGCAGAGTCAACGTGAGGAGTTCGACGTGATTTTGTGTCTCAGTGTCACTAAGTGGGTTCACCTGAACTGGGGTGACGTTGGCCTCAAGCGCTTCTTCCACCGAATCTTTCTCCATCTACGACCTGGGGGCGTCCTCATCCTCGAACCCCAACCCTGGAGCTCATACAGCAAGAGGAAGAACCTTACGGTACACACCCACTCACAGACAAGCTTACTCAATAATACACACACGATCTACACCAGGGGTCACCAACCTTTTTGAAACTGAGAGCAACTTTTTGGGTACCAACTAATGCGAAGGGCTACCAGTTTGATACACACTTGTGAAATCACAAATTTATAACCTTTAATTACATGTTACTATTAATAATTATATATTGTAACGTCTGTGGGTCGCGCGGAAAGGAGGAGACGGATGTAAATAAAAGTCCAGTTTTATAAACACCTTCGGATAACTCGCGGTGACATTTCCGCCATCATTTTCCTCGTGGCATTGCCCGGAACATCGGAGCACACACACGCACACACACATCGGTTCACTCCCAACAACCCTCGTGCTCCCTACACAACTGCACTAGGCTCCCCCCCTCTTAGTGCCCACACACACGAAGCAGAACAACCAGAACATGTGAACAGAGCACCCCATAACTCGGTGGGCACCATGTTGGTGACCCCTGCATTAAACTATTTATCTTACGGATTATGGTAATTTACAATTGATCTATTCATACAGAAACAATTTATTTATTTGTTTGATAAAAAAAATTAAAACTATTTACTTTTAAAATATTAATTAAAATGTCTCTGAACATGCATTATGTATCTTATTGTTGTTTGTATATTGTTATTTTCTATAATAGAATGATAGATAATAGAATAATTGTGTTGAAAATTTTGTATGCACTGCCACAGTTTTTCACAATAAACAGCTATAGTAAAAGTTCTTAATGGAAGCATATGTTGCGCTTAAGTCTCTCACCTACACAGAAGTGGAAAGTTGCTTTTGTCTTTTCTGGACATAGTTTAAAAAAGGCCTCAGACACAGCAAATATTTTGCAACATTTTGCATGTCACTTTGTATTGTATTGTTTGACAAAGGTTTGCCAAACTAATTATTTGTACAGGTGGTTATATTAGCTATTGATAAATATTGCTTTTTTATTATTCTTTATTACTTAAGACTACCTGCCTGTCTTTGGATGATATTGTTTTATTTAAATCACCTGTTGAAATCTCCTGTTTAAATACACGTCAATACTAGTCTTACATAAATCTGTCTTAAACATTTCAGAACATGAAGCAGGACTAAAATGCAAGAATGGATGTATGAACCACCCAAAGAAAATCAAAATATTTTGGAGTGATAACATTTAAAGTAAATATAAGAGATGCTGTAAGTTATTTTATTTTACTATTTTCCAAGGGGTCACAACTTTTAAAATGCTGTTTACATTTTAGAAATACAACAAAGTTGGCTAGTGAGTACATAGGAAACTTTCTTTGTTTTAGATCTTTAAATCTTGCCATGTATGTTTTAGAAACTGAAGGTGTGAGAGAGTGTACAATACAAAATTCTTGTATGTGTAAACATACTTTACAATTAAGTCTCAATAATTATTAATTAAAATCTTTGAATGTTTATTCCATATATATTCATACTTTTACTAAAATGTTTAAATCACAGAGACAGAGCACCAATAAAACTACCATGATCAGATACAACGATGACAACCTTCTGTGATTAAATCTGATTATAAAAATGCTGAAAATCTTACATTATGGCCAGCAGGAGGCGTCCAACAAATAGTTATAGTGCGTCTATGCCCTGCGTCCACACTTCCTTTAATGGGTTCCACACTAAAGCCATGCTGCAGCAGAACAGCCACATTCTCCCATGAAAACTCCCCAGTCTGTAAAAAGAGGAGTAAGCATGCTTTATACTGAATATGCAAACAATGTCATGATGACATGCAACACAGTTCTCACAAATACATGGTCACATATTCATGATCCAAACAAGATAATTTTACATTTTCCATTTACTAGCTTTATGTGATGTTAAAATATTTGAGACAGTAGTGGCGGGATACAATTTGGGGTTTATTGTTAATAAAATACACTTTTACATTGCAAAGTGTGTCCGTGTGTGTTTCCCCATGTGTATCGACCATTAAATATTTATGGAGCTATAAGCAGAATTTAATTTCCACCACCTCAGCACCAGAGGCTTCATCATTCCATATTATTAACACAATTATAATTATTCCAATTATTTACACTACCTGAATAATGTGAACATGAAATGAACATCTTAAAACCTAATATTAACAATGATCTTATAAAAACTATATATAAAAATTTAAATATAAATCCAATATATATTGTGGTATTCTAAAATCTAGCATTCACTAGATTTCTAGATTTACTACAAAGTTGGTGGCATCAAGAAGGGCTACAGTAGTACATCTCTGTAATGTGTTGTTATTTGTTTAATTATTAAAATTAAGCATTTTCTTTGGACTCTATCTTTTTACAGAAAATTCTGAATTTGTGGATATGGCCTTGCTTAACATACAGTATAGTGTATGTGGTACCTCAACAGTTCTTTACCTTTTTAATTGTTGGTTGTGATGTCCGGATGCAGCCAACCTCTAACTTTCGCACTGTTGCTATCTCCTGATCTTCATAATGCCTACTCTTCAAGATAACAAACACTGTTTCTCTCTCTGAGTGCATGAAAATCAACAAAAAGAATTTAAATGAAAAGCCACAACTAAATCACAAATTACTTTTCCAGGAAAGTTGAGGCTGATATATAGCTCCAAAGAGTTGCCACAAGATTTGAATATATTTCGAAATGTCATGATTCCGTGTTCAAATAACAAACTAACAAAACAAAATGAAGTATGTAAATATAAATACAAAATATACAGTAACATACAGTAAATATTATTTACATTTGCAGTATCACATATATACAGAGAGTCTTAAAATATTTTATACACACAATGATAGCTCATCTAATGTTTTTGACCAGACATTTTTATAGAGATATTTAAAAGACAACATCTACACTTTTGAACCTGCAGCAATTGCTAAATTGAGAGCAGCCACTGAATGGGGATGCACACAAAACCACATCAAATTTAATGATGTTTTTGATTCAATTGCTTTACATTGTCAGAACTGCCTGGACCAGAACAGACATCCGTTTGAAAATAAGCATTGACAAAACTATTAAATAAAACATGTAGTTTGTAATACATTTTAAGTTGAGTTTAAGTTTAAATGTATTTTAAAACCACAGACTTGAGATGATTTATAATGTATGTACATTTTGGGACACCATGTATAGTTAATAAAAATGTGTATTAGTGTGTGTAAAGTATTAAAGTGCTACTCAAACAGCATATGGACAAAATGTACGTAGTTAATAAATACAGTATGTGACAAGTATATGAATTAGGCCATTCCCTGTTTACCTGTCAATTCAGTTGTTTCTGTATTGTAAATGTGTGGAGAGATGAGCGATTCATTCCACATATCTAATTGATCACCTCCACATACAAACATGTTGTTGCACCTAGCTGCACCTCGTAATTGCAGAAAGCAAATTGTTTGTTTCTGTCAGTAAAGAAAGACACAAGAATCAGTCCTGCTTTAAACGAGAATTTACAAATTTAGACAATAATTTATCCATAGCATTTAGCAATGTAACAGTGATATGTCTGTATGATGTGCACCTCTGAATACCATGAATGAATTAGCCCAAAATAAATTTGACTGCAATGCTTTATATACCAAATTATGCCCATGTTTATGTTTACATGTTTATTCCAAATATTTTATCTTATTTTTATTGCAATATGCCTAAACTGGCTATGGATCTGTCACTTAGTACAGTAATTAAATATAATCTGTTACAGTAGTAATATATAT
>JAOTRQ010067031.1:0-23305 GCA_028565875.1 Hoplisoma paleatum
ATATTATCGAAATGATGAATATATTCCACTGGTTGGCTTTATTTAATGCTCCAAAGATGTTATGATCTTCATGACCAAACCTTGGTTCATTCATCCACTTAGACGGAGAGCGTTTGGCTTCCCGTCCTGATTCACGGAGCCGTGCAGAACCAACCACCTCACGCCGCGTTCATGTCCACGTTCATCCTGGAGGTGGATCAGTTCATCCTCACTCCCATGACCACGGCCGCTCTGGATGCCAAAGATGACGAAACCCCTCAGGCTCAGCTGGTGTTCAGCGTTACCAAGCCGCCGGCCGAGGGCTACGTTACACATCTGGATGATCACACCAAGCCGGTCTCCTCTTTCTCCTGGTTAGACCTGAACGACATGAAGATCGCATACCAGCCTCCAAACAGCAGCCACATCAGCAGAAGGAACATGGAGGTGAGCTCAAAGTTCCATTTGACCCCAACAGACCATGCAGAGCTGAATGTAGAGGTCCATCATTACTGGATAAGTATTTGATTACTTCCTTCATTTCGCAGGTAGAGTTCCAGGCTGTTGATAGTTTCTTTGCTACCAGTCCTCCCATCATGGTTCACATCTCGATTCGCACTGCAGAAACCAGCGCACCACGTGTCTCCTGGAATCTAGGTAATCTGAAGGGGTCTAAGTGCTCAGATGTGGTTCTATGCATTTACAAAAGTTAGGGGATCGTCTACAAACGTTGTTTGTACAAAAGTAAAAACTGTTACTTTTGTTGTTGTTGTTGTTCTTCTTCTTCTTCTTGTTGTTGTTGTTGTTATTTCCAGTCATAACCGAGCCTTAGATGCTCTCCGGCGTTTCATTACAGTAGATATGGAACTCTGTGTATCTACGAGACAATTTCACATCCTTCAAATCGACCTACTGCAGGGTTTTTGGGCTGTAGGAGGGAAGTCGGAGCACCCCTAGTGAACCCATACTGACATGAAGAGAACATGCAAACTCTGCACATAAAACTCCCGGACAGTCTTACTCTGAGAATCGAACGCCGGGACGCCGGAGCTGTGTGGCGACAGTGCTGAACACTAAGCCACGTGAACAGGTTGCAGGTGGCAGACATAAATGCTCAAGGACAATTTTGGACTGTGGGAGGAAACCCGGAGTACCAGGAGAAACCCCAGGAAAATCCGGGAATCGAACCATGAAGCGACAGTGCTCACATATAAGGCAGCGTGCCGAAAATAATGGGGAGTCCGCTAATAATCACTGCTAATAATAGCAATCCTATTTTTTTGGTCTGTCTGTCTTTCAGTATTAACTCTAACTGTCTGTCTGTTTAGGGTTGGATCTACTGGAAGGTCAGTCCAGACCGATTACATGGGAGAACCTGCAGATTGTCGATAATGACAACATTGATGCTGTCACTCTGGTAGCTGTGGATGGTCCTCTTCATGGACGACTTAGCGTTCGAAGTAATAAAAAAAATCAATCTTGCTAACTCTAGTTCTAACCTGTGAGAGTTAATATAGAATTACAAGAACGACCGTGAGGAATTTTACCGTGATATAACTTCCGTTATGTGTGTACGGCACACACAGCCCATAAAGCATGCGTAGAGTGGTTAGCGTGTTGGCTAATCATGTGTAAAAAGCGACACTCGATTCCGAGAATCTTTAGTGTACATGAAGATGTCTTCAGTTCAACATCCTTACTTCCGCTTCGGCTGGTGGTGATATGAGCCTCGTTGCACAGCGTCTGTATTAAGCAGATTATTTAAGCTAATGTGCACCAGACGTACCAAATATTCAAGGTCATTTTGGTGCCAGTCCTGTTAAGTCAGCAGCTTCCCCGCGAGCTGACAAGTCACACATGATAATTTCATTTCATACAGCATTTCATTTTATGGTCTATAAGAATCCAGAAAAAAAATGTGGAACATCATGCAAGGCTCCCGTCATGGGAATTGATTATGTGTCCCGCGACCTTGATTTAACTTTGCTTTCTGTCCTGCTCAGACGGAAAAGGCTTCATGTTTAAGGTCCGGGACCTTCGCGAGGGTGTGGTGGTTTACCATCACTCCGATAGCGACACCACCCGGGACTACATCGTCTTCAGAATCAAGGACGGCCGCCACAGCATCCGCCACAAGTTTCCTATAAACATCCTCCCTAAAGACGACGCCCCTCCCTTCCTCATTAACAACGTAGCCATAGAGGTGCAGGAAGGTGGCTCGGTGCGGGTGGAAGAATACATGCTTCTGGCATCAGACCTGGACTCCAGCGATGACCACATTCAGTACCGGCTGGTTACTTTGCCTCATGCGGGACGGTTGGTAAAATCAATGTCCCCCAGTGAGCCAGGTATGTCCTGCCTACGACACATCTGCAGCCACAGGTCGTAAACGTTACGCCCTCGTGACCATCGTCGCCTCTTTGTTTGTGTTGGACAGACGTTCCAGCTGAGACGTTTATGCAGAGGGACCTGCTGCAGGGTCTGATCTACTACAGACATTCAGGAGAGGAGACGTTCGAAGACTCGTTCGAGTTCGTGCTCTCTGACGTCCATGAGCCGCCAAATCTATCCGACAGAAACGTAAAAAATAATAAAACTTTACTTCCTTACTTTGCTGTTCCCTCATTCACCAATCTAATCTTAGAAAAGGATAAAAACTACATATATAAACATACAAAATTAATACAAATATGTATACCGGGTTTAAAAAATAGTAAGTAGAGGTCAAATATACTAAGCAGAAGAACAGATTCAATATGCAAATGTTCAAAAACTGTAGTAATAATAATATAAGGTTGCCAGTTCAATTCCAAAAATCATGACCAAGGTTAATTTTGCGCCAGGCCCTGAACCATAAACTGCTCCCCAGACGCTGTGGCTAGGGCTGCCCACAGCACTGGCACATATGCTCATGCTGCGCCTTTTTTTGACTGGTTCTGTATAAACATTTCCTCGTCTTGTCTCCGCACAGACGGTGGTGATCCACGTGTTTCCAGTGAAGGACCAGCTGCCGCTGGAAGTTTCCGGAACAGTCCGCTCGATCACGGTGAAAGAGACCGAGCTGGTTTATATCACGCAGAGCCAACTTCACTTCCGAGCGCCCGAGCACCCGGACTCTGACCTCATGTACTTCATCACCCAGTCCTGTCGGAGTCCTAGCGACCCCGGGTACGTTTGTGCCACTTAGATTAGAGTCATCTAAGTAGAGTGAAATTAGAGATCAGATTTCCGTACAGCGTCTTCAATGCCATGCATAACACCACATGACATTTCATTATTGATTTATTTATTACTGATTTAAATAAATACAAATCCTGATGCTGCTGTTTGATCCGGTGCCTCGTCTAGTGTTTCTATTTCCACTCCTTTATTTATTAGTGTTATGATTCTTTGAGTCTTTTCCAAGCCTACCAGATGCAGGAAGACTTTTCTACACAGAAACGGTCAAGTCCATGAAAAAAGACGCCATGACCCCAGTGCTCAAGTCATTTACTCAGGTTCGGCACACACTTCTCTCAAGATCTTGATCGGCACACACTTCACACAAGATTTTGAACTTGTATTTTCTGACCAGCACGCAGTCATCCACCATAAAGTGGCCTACATGCCGCCTATAGAAGACATCGGTCCCGAGCCGTTGTTTGTGCAGTTTGTTTTCTCCGTGAGTGACCATCATGGTGGCTCTCTGACCGGACTCCTGTTTAACATCACAGTCACACCTGTGGACAATCAGGCTCCAGAGGTAACGTTAATGACCGTCCGACACGCTGATGTTAATGCCTGCTGAGAAAAGTATATAAATAATCTGCCCGAGGTGCTGCTAGGTTCATTTCTTTGCATGATAATTATTTTATTATATTAATATAAGTGTAATGAATCTATTTGGTCTGTTCTGTTGATTCGCTTCTGATCGCCAGATGTTTATTAACCTGCTGCGGGTGGAGGAGGGTGGAAGCAGTTTCCTGATGGAAGACCACCTGTTGGTGCGGGACACAGACAGTCCGAAAGAGAAGCTCAGGGTTCTGGTGAGGAGCCGGCCCCGGCACGGGAGACTGGAACTGCTGGGCGTGGAGCTTTCAGAAGGAAAGAGCTTTCACCTACAGGATCTAAAAGCGCTCCGAGTCCGGTACGAGTGCAGGAAAACGATCCATACAAATGAAAACCTTGTGAATGCTATGACGTACGTGAACGTCTTTAAAGGTATTTTGATCTCAGGTATGTTCATGATGACTCCGAGACGACCAAGGACAGCGTGGGACTGACGATTACAGATGGAATCAACTCGGCTCAAGGGGAACTTATAGTGCACGTGAGTGACAAACTCGATTCAAACTCAAATTCTTTTGTCGTAGGTTAATAGTTTAGAATTTTGAATTTCTTTTAATCATCTGCATTTTAACCCGATCTGTGCAGCGACAGACACATTTACACACACCAGTAAACACACGAGGGGGTGGTAGTAAGTCTTTATCATGACTTTGAGTGAATATTTGGTCAACAAACAGGCTGTTTTTACCCCTTAATGCCACCTGACAGTTGGTTTATAGACGAAAGTGATGGTCGGATGTGTTTGCCAAAGGAAATGGGAATGTTTGTGTCTAAAATTAAGTTTTAAAAAATGTTAAAATGTGTATTTATAATATTAGTCAAATATACTAATAATTTAATTGGATTGAAATTATATTCTGGTGTGTAATAAAAGTATCATCTTGCAAAGTATACTCACATGTGCACATTTAAATTTAATAGATTATTCAATCTAAATCAGTTTACAATGAGGACTGAGCACTTATATTAAGCAATTGAGGGTTAAGGAACTAAATGCTCAGAGGCCCAACAGTGGTAACCTGGCAGTCATGGATATTTGAACCATTGCTCATGCTCATTTAAACCATTAACCTTCTGCTTACGGGTTCTGTGTTTTAACTGTTTTCCGATCTTTAGATCGTCCCTGTAAACGACGAGCCTCCACAGTTGGGCTCAGACCTGAGAAACGGACTCTCCTGTAATGAAAGCGGTCGGGTACAAATCACCGCCGAATATTTACTCGCGACGGACCCTGACGGTGATGATACCAAACTCACTTACATGTTAGCCCGAACGCCGACCCGTGGGGTTTTACAGAGGAACAGGATCACAGTGGACAAGTTTACGCAGTTGGACGTACTCAATGGCCTCGTCTTCTACCTGCACACAGGTGAGATCGACAGATGAATGACAAAATCAAACCAACATGAAGCGTCTTGTTGTCGGGGTGTCTGGTGTGTCTTGTGACAACTTTCTTTAGATCTTAATTGTAATGATCATTCCCACCAGTAACTATGGTAATCAAGCCCTGATAACGAGCTTTCTTCTTCTATTAGTTAGATTCTGTTTGTTCTTGATGCTAATTTTAAGAACATATCATACAGATGCAATTTTGACCCAGACAAAACTTAATTCTATTTAAAAAGCTTATTTACTTTTATTAACAAGATGTTTCTACTCATTTAGTTCTCTCTCTCTCTCTTTATTATTACGTACAGGGGGTGAAATCGGTCCGGACCCTCTGTCAGACACCGTTACCCTCATAGTGTCGGATGGGGAGGCCGGCACGGCGGACGCCTGCTGCCAGGAAGACGCTGCTCCACCACCAGTTCCCCTGCATGGCACACTTCCTGTGTATGACCTCGATATCACTGTGCTTCCTGTGGACAACCAGCCACCGGCCATCATCATAGGTAAAGATCTACTGAACCCCAAACAGGGTCGCTCCTGTCCCTGGGTGCCGTGGCTAAGGCTTAACCACCGCTCCAAGCATGTGTGCTCACTTCTGTCCCCTAGTGTGTGTTTAATTGTGTGTTACACTGCACGACGAAGAGTATTGTAGATTCGAAATTCTGAAGATTTCAAGGCTTCAACCTTGAATGCTAATTTTCCTTATTAATTATGTGTACGTATTTAAATACTTGTTTCTCATTTCTAACGTACGTACCTTTTCACTTGTAGGTCGAATCGGATAAAAGCATCACCTAAATGCAATGTAATGTCATATATTTGTACAACAAGTGCTTTACTCGATGTAATCGGACTCCTTTTACGTATCTGAAGGAAAAGACTCCCACGATAGCGGAGTGAAACAAAGATTTTCCATCCACAGTCAGAACCCTTCGATCCTTTTAAGATACAAGATGAAATGACATCAGGAACCTCATTTTGACTCCGTCGCTCATGACTATCATGACCTAAATGACACAGAACCCAGACACATGTGTAACCTGGCATATTTTAAAGTTGCACATCACTTATCTTGACCTAATCAGGTCACTTGACTGCACATGATTCTGAGCCCACTGCCTGTCGCACTGAATGTGACAAGTAAAAGCACATTAACACACAGAACGTGTCCCAAAATTAAGTCAATATATGGATTTTCTCTAAATCCTGACTGCCTGACTGCAATTACTGCAGTAATCACTGAAGAACAATGACCACCGGGGAAACAATGGGAATAAGATGTACAGGGTTTGTCTGTTGCTTAAATACCCGGGCGCTTGAAATCCCGGCATGAACATGAGCATAAAAGCTCTCCGCACATTGATGGAGCTGACTGGAACGACAGATAGAAAGAACGAGAGCAGATTTACACCTGCCTAAATGGACATTAGGAAGAAAACCAGACAATAGAACGCGACACGACGCAGCCAAAGCCCATTTCTTCTGCCAGGCTTTAGCTCATCTACATGATCGTAGTGATTCCCTAAATCTCCTTGGCAAGGAGAGGCGAAGGGAATGTTCAGCATCGTTATGGCACACCGGACCTGGTCGAGTTCAGTGCAGAACGAGGCTGTTTAATTGATTTAGCTTGGAAACGACATTGTGCAAATGAAACAAAAAAAGGAAAAGAAAATCTGGCTTTCCTTCTTCCCCCGCTGAGGTATAATGGTTTTATCACATTTATTCCAGACTGGTGGTCATTCATTTACTGCCGCGCTCGATCCAAACAGCCTCCTGCGTGCACGTTGCTCAGTTATCATTTATCAGTGGAGTCAATGGGAGCAGATGCCAATGAGTGCAGACGTGATGGTTTCATCGGCATCCAAGTGGAAGCTAGCTGGCCGAGAACTTCGAATCTAATGAGTAGAAATAGTGGAGGTAGAAACTGGTACTGAAAAACATTCGTATGCATCTAGTTTGAAGACAGAGAGAGCATCTTAACTATGGGTAGATTTGTCCTTGTTGGTATTAAATGTGAGAACAATTAAACGTATCCTGACTTGAAACATTCCAATGTGTGTAAAAATGAGTGAATGTGTGATCGTGATCTGCTTTATCGATTAGCCAAATTCTTTCACACCAAATGCCCTTTATCACGCAATCCTCCCTTTTTATCCAGGCTCTGGATGCACCCTGAGGCTCTGGGGGACACTCACGGCCTAGTAATTAGAGATCTGTTTCTTGTGATCGACAGGTTACCGGTTTGAATTCTGAGAGTCACCAGGTCAAGACTGAAGCGAGGCACCTTTGAACGAGGCACTGACCCCCACCCCACCCCTAACTGCAACCCCGGGTGTCGTGGGGGTTACTGTGGGGTGCTTACTGTGCCGTGCATGTGTGCTTAATATGTGCTGCCCCCTAGTGTGTGTAAATGTGTGTTTGATTGGGTTAAATGTGGATGATTACTTGTAACTTTAATATACTTTACTTATACTTTACCACTAATGCCCGTATAATTTTGTTTCCGTGTTAGGGGGCACGTTGACAGTGGATGAGGGTTCTTCTGCGTGTCTGTCTAATGGCATCCTGACAGCTGAAGATCCTGACACAATTCCAGAGCGGTTAATCTACCACATGGAGAGCTCACCACGCTACGGCTTTCTGGAGAACACCCTGCCCACTCCAGGCTTTGAGAAAAGCAATGCCGGTATCCAAGTGGGTCAGTCTTCATCCAACCTCATTAGAATCGAACCTCTGTGTGATATTTTTCTTTAACGCCGTCACTCAGTGATTTTATCCGATTAAAGCTTCTTTCAGTCAGCTCCATGTCAGCTCCGGCTTCATTAACTACGTCCAGTCGGTCCACGAGGGCGTCGAGCCGACAGCAGATCGATTCACCGTCAGTATCAGCGACGGAAGACATAAATCAGAACCTGTAAACGTCTACATCGTGATCAACCCCACCAACGAGGAGGCTCCGTCTCTTCTACTGAGCAACTTCACAGTACATCACGTTTTCCAGTTTAATTTCGACATTATCCTACAATTAAATTCTGCGTTGTGAGTTTTATATTATTTGGTTTTGCTCATAGGTGATGGAGGGGAGGCAGAAAGACCTGAACCCTGCCATTCTTAATGCCGTAGATCGGGATGCTCCAGCGGATACTCTGAGCATCACCATCCTTAATCCTCCCACTCATGGGACTCTGCTGAGTGGGATTCATGGCTTTTATGTGGACCGTCATCAAGAGATTATGGGCACAGAGCTGCTGAAAAGAGGTGAACCGGTGAATGTGTTCACAATACAAGCATTGCAGCAGGGTGAGGATCTTTTCAGACCCTTTTTATTTATAAAATAATGTCTGTTTGAGAACAGGAGGACTGTTGGGATAGACTCTTTAGACTAAAGCATGTCCAAAATACGACCCGGTGGCCATTTGTGGCCCTTGTTCAATTTTCCATTGGCCTGCAGCCTTGGTCATAAAATAAATAATATGCAGCCAGTGAACGGATTGTTTGGTCTTTGCAATCTGTGTTTCGTTTCTTCTTTTGTCTTTTAATCTACAAACAAACTCAGTCAGGCAAATTAGATTTTTTTAAAAAAGCAAAACCTGTTTAGATTTATTTATGTTTAGTCTGAAGAAATGAAAGTACGCCATTTGCAATAAGTGAATTCTTACAATAGTTCAGTTGCATTTAATGTTAATGGTTTACAGAACGTCAGGCTGATTTTTCGTCCCTCACACATTCTCACCTCCTCAAATCTGGCCCTCTTTGGAAAAGGTTCGGACATCCCTGCTGTAGACGCTATCATGCCCTTCCAGAGGGTGATGGTCGGTTATCCCTGAAGTGTAAAATTACTAAACAGATGTTGGAGGAGACAGAGGTCATACAGCACCCATGGGGTCGTTTGATAAATCTGATAAAGTCCTTGTCTGGCATAGTAACTACGGTGCGCGAGTACTAAGCATGTAGATTTAAACATATCGTGTAGAACCACAGGACACAAAAAGATGTATGGTTGCTCAGCTCCTGTCCTTTTTGGTGTTGTGGTGTACAGGAATGAAGATCGTGTACGTGCACGACGACACAGAAACCCTGCAGGACAGTTTCACTATGCAGCTCACAGATGGCAAGCACTCAGTCCGGGGGACGGCTTGGGTCCGAATATTACCGGTCAATGATGAAAAGCCCCAACTGATAAAGTAAGGACACATCAGAACAAATTCTAGATATAATGATGAGTAGAAATAGACACCGGACTTTGCCGATGGCGCCGAAATGATCTTTATTTGATGATGCCGAGTTTCTTGAATTGAACATTTTTGTTTGCTTTAATGTATTTCTGACTCCAGGGCTGATATCAGTTCCCACTTTTGGCCTCTGTTATGTCTGCAGGAATGAAGGATTAGAGGTGGAGGCATTGGAACGGAGGGTCATCTCCAGTGTTGCTCTTGAGGTGGAGGACTTAGACACGCCAAGCAATAAGATTTACTTTATTCTTAATTCAGGTCCCAGGTTTGGCTTTCTGCAACTCAAGGTACACTTATTTAAAAACTGCATGTATGTGCTTACTATATATGTGACTTCTTAAATAAAAGATTCATAATTTTAATTTATTCATTGTCTGTTTATCTACTGCAACCACTACCTAGGGTTAGAATAAATAAACGATCACAGACAGTAATAGATTTTTATTGCAATTGTTTGCCTCCTTGCTGCCATTTATCTAGTGACTTTGCAAAAAAAAAAACTTCACTGAGTTCATAAAATTGATTTGATGTAAATAAAAAATAAAGTCTTACATTATTACAGACTTGAGAAATAGAGCTACTGTATCTAACTACAGTATTTTGGCTGTATTTCTCCAGAATTATTTATTTAACCCTCAGATTGCTGACTGTATTTAAGTCAGTGTATATAAAAGCATTTTTGCTAAATGCCGAAAATGTAAATAGAGAATATTCTAAACACAATTAACACCATCATGTGTTAGATGTACAGTGATTCGGATTCAGAAATGCTCTAATAAAAATGTGTGTGATTTTGTGTGTGTGTGTGTGTGTGCAGACTGGTGCAGATGCTGGATGGACTGAACTAAATCCAGGGCAGAATTTTACCCAGGAAGACATCGAGATGAACCGTCTGTGCTACAAACACACCACGCTAAATGAGCTTAAAGGTCACGACCGGTTTTACTTTACGATCAGCGATACAGAGAATGAGACGCCGACACAGAGCTTCTTTATCTCTGTTCGAATGGTTGAAAAGGGTGAGAATTATACAACGCAATAATTAAATAATACACAATTCATGTAGTTGAGTTAAGAGTACAGTTACTGGAGGTAAAATATTTACTCCAGTAAAAGTGCAAAAGTATTAACCTTGTGTACTTAAGTATCACAAGAAAAAGTATCATGATTTATTACGACTTCTATTATAATACGTTCTATTATCATTTCCGTAACAAGACTCCTGATCAATTAACTTTTAGGTAATAACACAAAGTCAGCTAACAGACGCCTTGTCGTGATCAACATCACCCCATGAGTGAGGGAGCGAGGGAGCGCCCTCTACCAACCCAGAGAGCACGGCCAATCGTGTTCTCTCAGACTCTCTCAGCTGCTGATGACAGGCAGCAGGATCCGGATTTGCATGTTTGCGGGCTGTCGAAAGAAACCTTACGAACCTAGCTGTGAGGCGACAGTACTAACCACTAAGCCACTGTGTCTCCGGCTAAATATTAATACATAATTAAACTCCACTGCCAGGGTGCAAGATAGAACACAAATGCAAACATTGTAATGATTGCAAAGGTCTACCAAAGAGACACCGGACTTTCTGGACCTGTGAAAGTCCTGGAAGTGGACGCTGCAAATGTACCAGTACGCTGAGTAAATGTAATAAGATTTACGATCTATTAAAGGTTTATTATAACAACATTATTTCAGTAATCTACTGTAACATCTGTATAGAAACGCAGCACTTCTAGTTCATGTGTAATTCAAGAGCACCAACGTCCTCTGCCAAGTAGATAAAACAAGGCAGGATGGCAGAAAAGGTTCCTCCGACTGTGATGGAGCTAATTTGGGTAAAGCAGAGGTGAGGTCGAGGGACGGAGGCACCTTTAAACTCCCAATGAGTGGGAATTATTAATAGACCTGAGAGAGAGACCACAGATGTGACCCGTCCCTGCTTGTCTTCTCAGCCACAGTCCAGGACACACAACATCGCACAAAGTCACTTTTGATATGACTTTGCCTTGTACAAACCTTGAGAATGTCACTATAATTCTTTATACCTTCTTTACTAAAGATGCCGTTGGTGTCCTGACACATTTAACATGGTCCTCTAACCTTATTGATTGGATCAACAATGTAATAATTTACCAAGTCGTTAAAAAAATCTAGTCTACTGTACATCTGTAAATGTGTAATAACAAACAAAAGCATTAAAATTGTAATTCGATCTGCTGTTAAACCTGGTTGGTCTACAGATTTACTCCTCACTGTCTGTGTGATAGTTATAAAGTGATTAAATATATCACTAGATTCCTAATTTTCTACATTTTTCTGTTTGGATTGTCTGCATCAGGTGATATTGTTCTCAACATTAAACCTGTGACTCTAATGGAGGGTGAGAGGGTCATATTGAACACAGACATTCTGATGGCTTCGGATCGTGGAAGTGGATCAGACGAGCTTGTCTACACCGTTACCGTTCCTCCTAAACACGGACATCTCCACATGGTTCAGCACTCATGGATCCCTCTGCTCTCATTCACACAGATGGATGTGGCATCTCTCCGGCTTTGCTATACACATGATAACAGCCACTTTACGGACTATGACTCCTTCAGGTCAGTATAAATCACATGACAGCGCTGTGTACGGAAGGAACTGCTCTTTTGTTTTGCACAGAGAGAAAACAACCATCGTGTAATCCGTTTAATCATCCGTTCCCTTCAGGAAACTGCCGTCCGGTCATGCTACATGCTCGTGCTCTTCTATAACACATAAATAACAGATAGCTATATTAAATCTCCTTACTGTTTATGTAAACCTTTCCGTGAACTGAATTGTTAGGAAAAGCTGGGTAATATGTACTGCAATTTAGAGCATTGCGTGCATTTTACCTGTTACTGAGTAAAAGCAACATGGCACTGATGGAAAAATAAAAAGGAGAAGCATTCCACCATATTTATGTACATTTCCAGCCAATTTGGCAGGAGGCAGACTTCAAAGTGGGCAGCATATGGCTGACCTGTTCTGTCTCTATCAGGTTTGTTTTGAACATTTTTGTCACCCAAACTCATGACTTGGGTCAGATGAGAGCTCTCAAGATCCTATGAGCCAAGTCTGATGAGATGGCTATTCTGTGCCACCGTGCAGATTTTCTTTTTACAGTCAGCAGAACTGTTTAGCTGAATGAACATTACCACTGACAGTTTGAATATATATTTTGGCGACACTAAAATTGGATAATGTCAAGCGTAATCTTGGACACCGAGTTAGCACAGTTCCCTTACAGCAAGAAGTCTTGGTAATGCGGTAATAAACTAATGCAGGGCTTTCTGTATAGAATTTGGTAATTCTCACTGTGTCTACTCTGGTTTCCTCTAGGTTCTCCAGTTTCATACCACAGTCCAAAGCATGCAGTCAGGTTAATGGAAGATACTAAAATTGTCCTCTTTGTGTGTGTGTGTGTGTGTGTGTGTGTGTGTGTGTGTGTGTGTGTGTGTGTGTGTGTGTGTGTGTGTGTGTGTGTACCCTACAGACTGGCATTGTGTTCAGGTGTTTAGTGTAATAGTCCAGTGTGTGTCTCGCCTTGGCCGTGACACTGATAAAATTGGCCGGATGGATGTATGGTCTAACATCACAAAAAGTATATATATATGGACTATTTGTGATGTATATATTTATGTATAGATAAACAGAGAGAGAGAGAGAGAGAGAGAGAGAGAGAGAGAGAGAGAGAGAGAGAGAGAGAGATTTTAGATTTTATTGGGGGGGAATTCTGGTTGCGATTTTTCTTGTACATACAGACCCTCTGATTTGGAAAACACCTGAGAGAACACCTGTGTGTCAAGACTGGCATGGCCAACAGGGACAGGAATGAAGAGAGAGGCAGAAGGTGCTTCTGAGGAGCCGTGTGACAGGCGGATGATGAATGGGCATTATTAGGAGAATAATAATCCTGTTTGGCATTATCTCAGCATTTACTGCTGTTCGAGTGGTGCTCTGGGCACAATTACTGAGCAAAATGTGGGGCCACGGTGAGGCCAGGTGTTAAGTCGGATCAGCTATGGAACAGATAAGAGACGTAGGTTGGTGTGAAAGATGGCTGACATGTTTAACTGGCGGTCCTGACAATCCACTACTTTTAGTGGGTCTTATTAAGATGGTGATTAAATCATAGTCACAAACAAGTAAATATATTTTAGTTTAAATTTAGATCTCCAATTGCAAAAAAGTGCACACAATATTTTTTGAGAATTAAGGGCCTTGCTCAGGGTCCATTTTGGTGGTAATGGGACTTGAAATTGCGACTTGCTGATTACTTTAATCACAAAGTCATCACTGCCCTGTTAAACAAATAAGAAAGAAATAAAAAGCAAATACATTAAATGTTGTTCTATGTTTATTAATCTGCACATTATGATTAATAAAACAACAAAGAAAGAGTTCTTTTGTATATTAAATATGCGTTTATGTTTTTCTTCTGTCCAGCTTTAGCATCAGTAATGGTGTGACCTCCAGAAGCGGGACCCTCAGTTTTACCGTGGAGCACAGTGACCGTATCCCACCGACGTTACGCATCAACACCCTTCTGCAGCTTCCCGAAGGCGCCACCGTAATCATCACAGCAGAACACTTGGAACTAACCGATCCTGATACAGCCTTAGATAACCTCACTTATACCATCGTACAACCACCACAGTTTGGAAAGCTGCTGTTAAATGGCTTCCCTCTGTCTCGACCTCACTTCACGCAACTACACATCAACGACATGAAGCTCAGTTACCGTCATCTAAACAGCTTTGCCAAGATCGACAGGTTCACCTTTCAGCCATCTGATGGAGTCAATAAAGGCTATCTGGAGTTTGGACAGCTGAAAGAGCAGCCAGCCACTTTTACAATGCAGGTAAGGATTAAACAGATGCTTAAACCGTTCATCCTATAGTAGTAGTATTCTGTATCAGTTTGTTGTTTTAGCATTCAAGAAAAAGGCTTTTATTACTTACGGGCTATAAAGTTACTTAAATATACATATAAATAAAAACATTTTAGTGCAAGGAATTTTAACATAAAAATGTAAACAGCTTTTTTTCTTATTGGGTGTCTGATAGCTCATATTGTTGAAGCCTGTTAAGGCCTAAAGAGGTCTTGCTCAAGGGTCCAACCGTCACAATCTTGATCGATTTGTTGTAGTGATGTAGAGAAACTGAAACTATTGTGTTCTTAATACACTTGGATTGATCAATATCAATATTGGTATCAATAGTTTGATATTTGGATCGATAGTGCCATCACTAGTCCCTGAAACCAAATACGTTACAAACGTATTTTTTTTTTTTATAATCATTTTAATGGATCTTTGGTGAAATATTAAAAGTCTTGGGATAAAGTCGAGGATGTCTTTTACTATTTTTAAACAAATTTAAAAGAATATATGTATCACTTAACCACTCGAATATTTTCATTTCGTTACCATATACAGTTTAAATGACTTAAACTGTGTTTAAAAACAACAACACTGCAGCCTTTCTACCAATCTTATAGGCTATTGATAATAATTCTGTAGCATTAGCCTTTTATGCTAGCACACTATGCTAGCCGCTTGTGCTTTTTTTCAAACATATGTTATATTAGCAGCTTTACAGTGTATAAACGGCATTTATTTGTTTATTATTTTATTGTTTTATTTTCCCTTGATTTGTTTTATCTTCTGTAAGATTACTTTCTTAAGCTACTTTGTTCATTTTGGTCGATTCACAAAGTTCGATTTACAAAACTTATGTAACAGTGCATTTGTCGACACATCCATGTGGCGCCATCTTGTGGTTTGGATTTGAACTGTACATAATATTTACTGTATCTGTATTTTTGTAGATTAATATCTTGGATAAGACCCCTCCTCACCTGGAGAACAAAGGGACCCCAAGTTTAGTAGAAACTCTGGGAGATAACCAACATGCTATTTACATCACAAACAAATACCTCCAGGCCTCAGATGCGGAGAGTTCGAACCACGAGCTGGAGTTCATCATCACCCGGTCGCCACGGTTTGGATACCTGGAAAACTCCATCACAGGCAGGTGCAATGTGTGAAAAGAGACATCTGTTTACAGAAATGTTACAAAAAGGTGTGTATAATGTGTGTTTGGTTGTAGGTGGGTATATAAAAGGCCGCTTCACACAGAAGGATGTAGACCAGAAGGCCGTGCGCTATGTCATTCCTTCTGACATGGACGTGACATCAGACAGCTTCGAGTTCCAGCTCACTGACCCAGCAGGAAACACCAAGCTGCCTGATGTGTATGATAAGATGATCTTTGTACAATTACATCTGAATGTTTAACTTAATACTTGAGATTTCAGGCATGAGGCATCAGGATCTGCTACATTCAGCTGTATCACATTGCTGTAATATTATTTATAATGTACAAATCATGATTCTCAGAGATTTACAGTAGAGCTTGTTTACATCATGACACGGTTGGATTTTACTGTTTTAGATCTAGTGCACAAGATGGTGGCCGTTCACAAGGTTGAAACTTTTGGGAAGGAATCAGTCAGACGTTTTCAGTCTCTAAAATGACACCAATCATTTTAGTGACGTGTTAGCAGCAGGTTAAATCAGCAGCACTCCAGCCAATTCCCAGTGTGAACTCTTTTCTCTGCCAACCTCAGAATGGAGCTGCAGTGGTCCCGGGTGGAGTTCACGGCTTCCTGCTACCGTGTGTGTGAGAACTCAGGAATTGTAGCAGTTCAGGTGATGCGTAGTGGGAACAGTGTCGACCCGGCCTACGTTAGCATCCAGGTACGTTCCTGCAACTGTTCGAGTGTTAAGAAAGTTCACAGAAGCGAATGTGTTGAAAATAACTTCACATATTTTGTGTTTTAGGTGGAAGAGGGCACAGCAAAGACTGAAAAGGACTTTACGCACAGCACATCGAATCTTATTCAGTTTGATCCAGGTTCCTGTCATTTTAATTTATATGCTTTTTTTGTCTAATTTAGATTACCAATTCAGGTTCAACAGTTTTATAATGTAGTAGTCAGCCCCTGTTTTGATTAATGCAAACGATTAAAAAGATTGTATTGGAATGTCAAATTGTGTGAATTATATAATTTATAATACGCTTTTATACACTTTTTATTCTCCACAATAAAAGTGTGGTCACAATTTCAGCACGGATGATCCCTGTTTAGTTTCCATATCTACAGGCGTTTGTGCTTGGTAGATATTTCTGTCACTGTCAGTATCAAAGCTGAATTTATTAAAGTTGAAATGTCAAAGGATAACGATTAGCATTGGATGTACAAAATGGTTGTTAAAACTGTCTGTATATAGTTTGTATATAATCTACAGAATGTGTTGGTTTGATTGATAAGATGTCTGACATCATTTGCTCTCCTGAGGCAGGAGTTAAATGGACATGTACATTAATAATCTGCTCTTATACTGTGTTTTCTTTTCTCGTTTGATTTCTATAATGTTACAGGAGTGAATGTCAAATTTTGGAACCTTTATCTTAAAGATGACGGGCTAGAGGAGAACGATGAGAAACTTGAAATAGTGCTGAAAGCCCAGAAGAACGTAGTGCTAGGTGTTATAACCCAAGCCTCAGTGGAGATTGTGGACCCTCGAAATGGTACCAGGATCAAAAGATTGTGTTACATTCTTGTCTTCATATAGATTATATATTATCGTTGTATTTTTATTGTACTTTTATGTACATCTCTAACCAGGCAGGTGTGACCCAGATGATCTGATTGTTGGGAATGATAAAAGAAAAGTTCCACTTCCTCCGCTGGATCTTCAGCCAACTTTTCCACCACAACCGCCAGTGGATGAAGAATTCACCCCAGATCCAAACAGTGCTGTTGTATGGGAGAACAATCCACCAAGGGGAGATGTACCATATCACACTCAGTTCAGTCACATCAGCAGTAGAGAGATGCTGGACCAGGCTGTTCTTAACCAAAACCAAAGACAGATGAGCAATAACAGACATGTGAGCCACGACACAGCACGAACAACACAGGTAATAATCTAATTAAATGTTATAAAGTAGTGATATAAGAATAATGAATGTATTATAAATACCTTTTCTAATATTTATTTGTTTTCAGCTCCATAGTTTAACCTCACTAAGAAAACAGAGAGTGATATCAGTGCCTCGTGCACACCCACAGCTGGAAATCACCCCAATATGGCATTGGAGTGGACATTCAAGTGAACCCAGATCAGTGGAGACTCCTATAACACACGACTTGCCCATCAGATACATTTCAGAAGTGCACCAACATAAGGTTTGGAGATCTTATTTATTAGCCCTGTGCAATTTAAAATGACTACGATTGTGTTTATAAAATGTTTATTTTTAGTCTGCAAGAGCTGTGAGTGTTGGTTGTCTCTCTGGATGGACGTATTACAAGAGGCAGTGTTATATCCAGGGTCCAGGAGTAGTCAGCTGGACGTTTGCTCAACATGCATGCACAGTGTAAGTTCATCATACCACCCGCCATCATCTATGTCATCATCTTTTTAGCTAAATGAATGTATTTGCTTTCCAATCTCTACAAATTCAGGCTTGATGGTCACTTGACGAGCGTTCGTTCAAAGTCTATTATGAAGTGGTTGTGGAAGTTTGCTGGAAAACAAGCATTCTGGATTGGTAAGGGTTCACATGGTGTGTGATCAATTGTAAATTGTACATTACTATACTCTGTGTCGCATTATTTACCAGCACTGTTAGTCAAAATATCATGAAATATAGAAAAGCTAAATTATATTATTATTTATATTACACATATTACACGAGTTTGCATGTTATCCCCGTGTCAGCGTGGGTTTCCTCCGCGGTTTCCTCCCACAATCCAAAAACATGCACTAGGTTGATCGGAAATGTGTAAATTGTCCAGTAGTTACACACAAGATCCCTGTAGAGATACACGGTTGGGGAAAGACCTGGCAACCTACCCTGTAAAATGTAATTGCTAAGATACTCTGAAGATCGGTAACGGTCCACAGAGTAACCCAGGGTCGAAGTCGACAGAAGGGTAAAAAAAATGTATATATATGATCAGTTCGTTATATTATAAATATATAAAATATTTCATCTGTTTATTGGTAATTTGCTTTTTGTGTAGGACTTTATGGATCTCCGGACGGGTGGTCATGGGCCGACAGCACACCTCTGAATTTCTCAAGACTTAAGAAGAATCCGGATGGTACTTCAGAGGATGAAACCTTTGGTGATTCCTCTTACAGCTGTGTGCTTGCTCAGGATAGAAAGACGTGGACTCAAACTAACTGCACAGCACAACACAGATATATTTGTTCAACACCTGCACAAGTTAATAAATAATCATAGTATTTATCTCTATTCATATGGACAATATACTGCAATTATGTACCCTTCATTTTTATTTCTAAAGTCTCAATAAACCTTTAATAAAAATTGTATACTTGCTACATTAACACATATTTACACTTTACATACTTTACAGATCAATCAACCTCCTTTTTAATGATGATTAATGTCATTTTGTCTGTGCGTACGGGAATGTTGGAAGTCCTGGATTCCTAAGTTTTCTCTGAGTGCTCCAGTTACATTCCACAGTCCAAAGACAGGCTGGCAGATTAATCAGAGACACTGTACTGCCCTACAGTTGCATAGCCACTACGGTATATAAACCACTGCATAGTGACGCCCTTCCTAAGCCCATATAAATAGGGTGGATTGTGTCAGTAAGGGCATTCGGCGTAAAATAATTATGCCTAATCAATCGTGCAGATTTCCGACACCTAACAGGAGCAGCCAAAAGAAAACTAAGCAAAAATTATTTACAAATATTACCTACATCAGAATGGTCATTTGTTTGTCTGAATTCGCCAGACATAAAGCGATGAAGTTGTATGTAGGTCAGAAAACGTTTTTTATGTTGCAGGGCTTGACTAAATTTGATCTGCATGAATTTTTGGAATCCACATCAGAATCATCATGTCTATATGTAGGCACAGTTATGTGTTGATAGTACATAAGGATTTTAAGTTCAGTCATTTAGCTGTGAAAATCAAGGCAGTGTCACATTTTCAAAAGATGTTTCCAGGCATCGTGGAGGCAATCGAAATCCGATCTGAACCAAACTCACTCCACATCATTAGACTGTTCGGATAAAGATCTTTGTTAAATTTCGTGCAAATAGGGCAAAAGATTCCTGAGTTGTTGCCATTTCATTCAAACAAACCGTGCACATACACTTCTTACCAAAATGTTGGTGCCCCAAAGAGTCAAAAACTCTGATTACAGCAGCACCAATTTTAACATGTTTGCTCAAAATTCCTAGGACTAGAAGTCCCGGGTTCGATCCCCGGGTCGGGCTGGGGACTTTCTGTGTGGAGTTAGCATATTCTCCCTGTGTCAGCGTGGGTTTCCTCCGGGTACACCGGTTTCCTCCTACAGTCCAAAAAACATGCACTAGGTTGATGGGAAATGTGAAATTGTCCAGTAGATCCCACCATTTACTGGTGGTTGTCGTCAGGAAGGGCATCCGGACGGAAAACTTTGCTCCAAACATTAATGTCCGACCCCAGGAACTGGGAAAACGATAAACGAATAGACTGAGAGAAGAAGTGCAAGTTATATTTGTCACTGACTTTAATAAATCATACAGTAATCACAACAAGTGTGTGCGATTATATTTTGCTTTTTTGGATTTAACAGCCAGATCACACACGGGTGCCGGTTACACAAACACACACACACAGCTCCGATTCACGGCCTCCAGCAGAGCCGGGAGGTGATACACTAAACACCTGAACAGGTTGCCCCTTCAGAACACTGAACTTTCAATCTTATAGGTACTAACAAGGTTGGTGATGCTTCACCAACCGAGCCGCTGAAGTCTTAAGACCAAGTTTAATATGTTAAATAATATAATTGTCTCAGTACTACTGCCACCTGGTGGTTACTAAATATTTCTACATTTATGTCAATGTACTATTTCAACCTGGTGGTTACAGTATATTACTAAAATCTGCATCACTCAACCTAGTGGTTATTATTAAATAGTATTTATTACACACAGATTACTGTATTACTGCCACCTACTGGTTATTAAATGTACTGTACCTCCAGCACAGTTATAAATGTTTCTTTATAGTTATTACATTTTTCGACATTTGTCACTATACTGCCACCTGGTGGTTAGTAAATATTTTACATGTAGCGCACTATTACTGCTACCCATCCCATTGCTTACAAAATACTGTATTACAGTACATCCACATCACTGTACCACTGCCACCTAGTGGTCATTTCTACATTTATGTCACTGTAATACCTCTACCTGATGGTTATTAAATGTTACATGTTGTAATGTATTACTGCCACCTGGTGGTTATCAATTTTTTCTACAATAGAAAGTGATTAATTAAAAAAATTGTTGGCCATGATCAAAGCGAGAATCATTCTGGTCCACGCCTGATTCAGTCCAATGCTTGATCACTTTAAATATTGAGTCCAGGTTTGAGTATCGGAAACCGACACGTTTTACACCGGAAATAGTTAAAATGGCCGTTTTCACTTAGTCAATAATTCAATCCCAGAATTCAGACCGGATAAACTCTGACAGGGTTTAAAGTTAAAGCTGCAGTCCGTAAAATGTCATAGTTTAAATGTAATATTAAAAATAAATGTTAACAGTAATATTCCGAAGTGTAGAGGGAACACAAAGTTCTAATCACTAAATGATGGCATCACGGCCCAGTCGAATACAGTGTAGCCTAGTGGGTAGAGCGTTGGGCTGGGAACCAAAAGGTTGGGGGTTCTAATCCAGGCTCTGCTACACTCCACTACACTGTTGGGTCCTTGAGCGAGACCCTTAACCCTGTCTGCTCCAGAGGCGCCGTACTGTGGCCGTACTGCGTACTGACCCTGCGCTCTGACCCACAACTTCCAGACAAGTTGGGATATGTGAAGAGAAACATTTCATTGTACTGAACATCTGTATATGTGTAATGTGTATAAGGTGGTTTTGATAAATGAGAGTAACTGACGTACTAAGTTTGTACTTGAAATCGCCACAGCGCATGTAAAATAACCCACATTTTGTCAGTAAGAGATTGGCTACGCATAAAGATCATTTACAGCATTAGTGCTCCCATCCTCTAAATGTAAATGAGGGAAAGAGAAGTAAAAAAAAACTAAGAAGAATAAATTTAGGCCTAATGGAAGTTAAAATGGTGTCTTCAGGCAGTCCACAAACATGCCGTTGAGGTGACTCGGAAATATCTATTAATCTTTACTGTAACTTTGTGAGTCGATTCACTTGACAACATGATAGTTGTGGTTTTATCGTGAATGTAAACAAAGAGTAAATCTAGGTTAAAATAATAATAAACGATTAATAACGTGAAGGCGGAACCATTCATGTGGAGGCGACGTTTCCCGCTGACCGCACGGACCACTATAGATGTGTGACAGGGAGAACATGGCAGCCGCCGTGGTGCAGATGGCCTGTCTGTACCGGGGGATGTTAGCGGTGAGATCCGCGGGGATCAGAACCATCATTCCCGGCCTGGTTCACACTCACATGCGGGCGTTTTCTGTTAAAAAAGAGCCGAAGTTAGAGGACAATCCGCATTATAGTAAATATGAGGAGAAGATTAGGAAACTGCGCAGGTCTGTATGTAAACGACATGATTAACTCTTATATCTCTATAAATACTCTTATTATTAACTCCTTATCTCTTATATACAGCTGTAGTGCACATGTCATTCCTTCTGTCATCACGATAGGGGTTTGTATTGCAGTATATTGCATTTCTCTGGAGGAAGCGCACGCTACAGCCGTGTGTTGCAATTCCTTCTGTTTCGTGCACTGGTACATATTACAAAGAGAGAGACAGAGAGGAAGAACGTGCTACAGCCGTGTGTTGCAGTGCCTGTTGTTTGTCTATGTACATATTACATTTGAGAGACAGATAAATAGATGGTGAGAGATTGAGAGGAAGCGCACGCTACAGCCGTGTGTTGCAATACTTTCTGTTTCATGCACATGTACATATTACAGATAAATAGATGGTGAGAGATGGAGTGGAAGCACGCGCTACAGCCGTGTGTTGCAATACTTTCTGTTACATGTCCGGTTACAGTTGCATATTGCAATTGAGTAAACGAGAGGAAGCACACGCTATAGTCTCGTATCGCAATATCTTTTGTTATATGTCCAGGTATATATTACAAATGTGTGAGGCAGAGAGCCAGACACCATGATAGACGAAGAGGAAGCACACACTACAGTCTCGTTTCGCAATGACTTATGTAACTCGCCGAGGTACATATTACAAATAAGAGAGATGGAGAAAGAGAGACAGAGAGGAAGCACACGCTACAGCCGTGTGTTGCAATACTTTCTGTTACGTGTCCGGTTACAGTTGAATATTGCAATTGAGTAGACGAGAGGAAGCACACGCTATAGTCTCGTATCACAATACTTTCTGTTACGTGTCCGGGTTCTTATTACAAATGTGTGAGACGGAGAGGAAGTGCACGCTACAGCCGTGTGTTGCAATACTTTCTGTTACAGTGTCAAACCTCAGGAATATAAAGTGCGGCTTGAAAGGTGCAGTGATTTAAAGAGAGAACCTGTTGGGCGTTCGAGGCAAGCTGAGTTTATCCAACTGATGGACCAGGTGGTAAGCACACACACACACACACACACACACACACACACACACACACATACCGTATTGGCCCGAGTATAAGCTGCCCCCGAATCTAAGCCGCACCCTTAATTTTGAGAGGGATTCAGAATAAAATATAAAAATGGAGAGAATAAAACTTGATCTAGTATTTTATTCTCTTTGGACTGGTGTGGTGGATACTGGGCTCAAA